>VXAB01011678.1:267827-285415 GCA_013399175.1 Odontophorus gujanensis
AAAAAAAAAAAAAAAAAAAAAAAGAGCAACACTTCTGCGGGTCACTGTGTGCATGCATGCTTTTCTAGAGTAAGAAATAATTATATTTTGATACTTGTGGGATCTTTTTCTGCTTAAGTCTACAGTCTCTTTCAAAGTTAACGTAAAAATCAGGACTTCACAGCATGGTTTGGCAGCTTGAAAGAAGAATTAATCCTATATATATATAAAAGAAAAAATTATGTAACATTGTAATTTTAACAGGATAAAGCTATGAGGGGTTTCCATGGAAACACTGCTGTCAGCAACTGCCTTGCCCTGGCATCTGGACATGTCTGGGTCTTATGAGGTGACTGCAGGCAATACTGGAAGATTAGATTAGAAAACACATGAGTGATGTGAGGTTTGGATATAAGTCAGCATCCCTTTATTAAAAAAAAAAAAAGAAGAAACAAAGCTTACGCAAGCATTTCAGTGGAAACTTGTGGAAATTTAGGTGTGGCAGATGTGTGGAGGCAGTTAGCTGGAGACTGAGCTGGAGGCAGTTAGCTGGAGACTGAGGTCTTCTCGCAATTGAAAAAGATGTCAATCTGATCTGCCATGCACTCAAATAGGTTTGCATGACTTGTCTTCACCCTTACAGGGCTTTTGAAAAATCTGGCCTAGATACGTTTGCAAAGCAACCTCAAAATTTGTTAGTGAAAGAGATTTTTTAAGGGTGCGTAGATTTACCTTTCCTCTGAAAAGCATCTTTAGAAATAGCCTGCAATCTGCAGGGAGCCAAGACTGAACTGAACTAAAAAGCATTTCCAAGTGTTCCAAATGAGACATGAATTTTAGCTGCTTTGACTGTTGACCTAAACTAGACCTGAAGCTCTTGATGTAGGCAGAGCAATAGCCAGAACTGAATCCAAGCTCAAACAGAAGGGATGTTGCTGGCTGAATCCTGAAATGCTACACTAGAATTGGAAACCAGCAAGTGCACAACTGTCCCACAGAGTTTAGGAAATTGTACTTTTTTTCCTCTTTTCCGAAACCTGGAACTCATGCAGTTTTACAGCCTCTGTAGAAAAGGACCTTCTGTTAGATGCCACCTGTGATGTAAAAAGTATTATTTGGGGCAAAGCCCATTACTGTTCAGTGCAATTGATCCCTTGAACATCTTGCTGGGTGCCAGATTTAGAAAGCCACTGATACATGTCTAATGTTTTAAACGTCAGGCACCCACTGCATGTACAACTGAGTATGAACCTAGAGAAAAGTGATTCTGCAAAAAATGATGAACTTTGTGACCCACCTCTTTGAACAATCCCCTTAAATGTGTTGCAGTCCAGCGTGTGTGGAAGAAGTGTTTTAGGAAGTTATCCTGGAAACTGGTGAGTTACAGGGGCAGCAGAGGTTATAATGGGAGCATTCTGAGTCTTGGGTGGGAGAAATCTGAGGCAGCTGGAAAACTGTAAGGTCAGCAGTGTTCTGGGTTATTGTTTAATTAAAAAATCATAAAATATGGTGCTGTTATGAGAATACTGATAGCAAAAGTAAATAATTGTCTTTAGCACTTCCAATGTGGTGATCAGTATATAATTAACAGGCTTTGTTTCTCATGGGATTTTTTGTTGATTTTTTTTTTTTAGCTTATAACTACTTTTATTTCAGATATATGGCAGCAAGAATCTTTCCACTCACTGTATACTATCCCATTTAGTTCCCACCATTCATTTCATTGCATCTCATGCATCCCATTCCTCCACAAAGCTTGATTAATGCCAATTTCTCTGCAGTCATTCCCTCAGCATGAGTAAGATGGTGATCATATTTCCTCTTTATACAGGAGAGTATCGAGGCAGGGGATAAAGAGACAACTGGAGTTGCTGAGAAAGAGAGCGAGGTACATGTGAACAGCCTCAGGAATATGATTTTGCTTTAATATCTTCAGGAGAAACGTGGCAAAAGTATATATTTGTCATTTGCATGTTATCAATATACAATATTGATATACAATATGACTGTGACCAGGCTGTAGTACCAGAACATTTCTCACTCAATGCAAGACCTACCTTAGAAACCAACTGTTACAGAAATATAGACTGATAAATATTTTGGGGCAGGAAACAATAGAGATCCATGAATAGAAAGTGGTGTAATGCTGTTTCTATTGACATTTGGAGTAAAGTGAGAATATGCTGCATAGATTCACAGTAGCTCTTACGTTTTCCTTAAATTTGTTTGCCTAGCCTTCCTCTAAACATCTTTTAAAAAAAGAGAAGAAATTTTGATACATCATTTATTTTTCCTAGCACAATTGAAAATAATAATGTTACAAGATAGTTTTCTGAAATATAAAACTGGCATGGAATTAGGTAAATTACAAAACAGCTGAAGAACTCAGTGACATACTTAATTTCTCGTTAGGTGGACGTGTTGAGATCTAAGGGCTGAACGGTTGTATTTTGCTTAAATAAAACAAGACACTCTTTTGTGCAGAATTGAAACTGGAATCGTTCAAGTGTGCACAGACAGCAGCACAGGAAGAAGTGCTACATATTAAATGCAGAAAGAAAAGTAGGGAAAAAGAAAGAATTAACTCCTCATTGGTAATTGCTTAGATGAACTGTTTGGTTGTGTTATTTATCTTGGTGCCACAACATATATGAACATATTATAAACTGTTTTCCATTCATTTTGGTTTCATGGTAGATTCAGCTATCCAAGCTTGGGTTTGTTACACTGCTGTATGTCTGTGGGTCCAGGTACCCAGAGGTATGTGGAAGTGAGATTTGCAGCCAGCAGCTGTCCCTGCTGGGCAGCATGGCTGAGCCAGGGTGAGGTCCCAATACCATGGCCTGCTTTCTTCCTGTGACCCATAGCCCTGGTTCACTGGTGCCATACTCCTCACCAACCTGCTATATAGGAGCCAGGGGAATCATGCTAACAAGAATGTACAGGATGGGAGAGGTAGATCAAATCCAGTTTCTGTGGCTCTTGGTGTTGATGCACTGCAAACGTGAGTTGCACTGCTTCTCTAGCATTGGCTTATCACCACCGAGTCTGGGCCAAGAAGTTCCTTGCTGTCCTCTGATCACAAAGGCTAAATCTTCAAAATGTATCTGCCCCCTGTTTTCTGAAGCCACGTGTCCTTGTAAAGTTGAGGGTTTTTTTTCTGGTAAGTTTGGCCTTTTTAAAGGAGCAGTATTACTGAATTATTAGCAGAAGAGATGCTGCTAGGGATCAAGCTTATTGCTACACTAATATCCTGTCTGCTGATACAACTTTCATAACCAGTTCTTCAGTATTACTCCAAAAGTCTTCCAAGACAAGCAATTGGTGCACTCACTAAAGCATGATAATTAGTTCTTGATTTTATATTAGATGACTTAGCTATAATTATGACTAACTGTCATAAAAATTACCCAGTCCTTTTCTAAATCAAGCTGTGGAGCAAGATCTTCAGCTCTGGAAAACTGGGAGAGCTCAGTGAGCTCCTTCCAGACCTCCAGCTGCAGACTCGGTAGCTCTCATCCTCTTCCTGGCCTCATTCTTGCTGCCTCTGAATCTGTGACATTGTACTGAGCTGACAGTGGTGTTAATTAGAGGATAATCCAACCGTGTGGATCAACTGCATCCTGGGTAATTCACTTTTACTACAATTAAAAGTCAAGTGGCTCTTTTATCACACCTCTCATTATATTGGATGGCCCTTGTTTCTTCTCCTGTGTGACTTTACAATAGCTGTAGATAGCTAGTTTAGGATACTATTAGACTGTGTAATGTTATGGAAAACAGGTATGTAGAATTGGTTCTCAGTATGAAGACAGGAAATACCTGCAAGTATGTGACTCATTATTGCTAGGTATGGGATTCTGTCATGATTTCAGTGGAACTGAGCCTCCGTCTTTTTAGTTTTGTTCCTTTTTTAATTCTTAATCAAAGATATTTGACACTGATAGTGAGATTTAGTTAGTGCTAGCACACATGTTATTGTAAAAGCCATTTTTAATCATCTATCTTTCTTTGATTTTGTATTCTAAGACACAGGAATGACACAGTTGTGAGCTGTGCTGTAATTCAGTGAGTTACAGCTGCAGACTCTGAGAGCATCACCCTTTCAGTGCAGACTACTTGAAGACTGACTCATGTAAATTAAAATTCTCCTCCATAGTAAAATAAAATTGGCTATACAAATCCAGTAAGTAGAAATGTTGATCCTAATCACAACAGACAGCATGATCAATTTCTACAGCATGCTGTTAGAAGCACACAGTCTAAAATCAATCAGATATGTACTCTGTTCCCCTTTTTTCATACTCATCTCTTCCAAGGCTTTTACATCCTCCATTTATTTGAATACCAACCTGTGTCAAGACTGCTAAATTGGTAATACTCTGAGAGACAGGCTTGCATGCCTTACAAGTCACAGAAGAAGATGTCAACATTTCTCCATGTCTTTTGATGTTATGTCTGTTCGTGACAGAGCATCCTTCCTTAGCAAAATTTTCAGTTCAAGCTGAAGCTTCTCCAGTGATTTCTGTGAAACACTAGAGTATTTTCTGCCTTCAAAGACTCCAGAAGAATTTATTTATCTCATTAATTATCAGTCAATAGGAGTAGATATTGCTAAAAACCAGAGACTGAAGAATGACCATGAACAAATGCAGGTAGTTCAAGTTGAGCTCAGATAAATGAATTAGTCTCATTCAAGGAGGAAAGGTCAAACTGAGAAAACAGAGCATCAGGCTGTTAACTGAACGTCAGAGACATTTCTGCTAAATGTACCTTGACTTTGGTACCTTGAAATTAATTTTTCTTTAGTGTTTAAAGATGTCCTGAACTTAATTGGATTGACAGAATGTGGTTGTTTTATTTGCCTTCACCATCCAAGCCTTATGATGAATCTACACTAAACTTAATTCCAGTATATTGCTGTAAACAAACACCACTATATACCAACACAAATGCTGGGGTGATACGTAAATTATAGTAACAGTCTCTGCTGGATGAAGGATTTAACAATGATCTGTAGGCAGGTACTTTTCTATCTACCTTACAATAACTGAAACAAAATACATACTAACTTTTCAACACAGACTGATGACAAACGATTTAGTCATATGTAGTCCACTTGGGCCTTTATTTATGTTTCTTTATTTTTTACACTGATCTATCTATAGGTATTTATAGTTAAAACTTTTTTTTTATGGTATCTGATGACATCTGAAGATTTCTAACCTTTATCCAGCTGTAGAGAATATTTGCTTCAGCTAATATAGCCCAAGTTGCACATCTCTGTTCAAAAGAAGTCTAATTAAGGCAATGTTCCTGAAGGCAGTCCAGGTCTAGAGGTTGGAGTCAGCAGCTGGAGACTTGTTACCTGTTCCCAAGAACAGACTTTCACTAGTTCAGTGGACCTCTGGACAGCTTGCCAAGCTTCAACTCACCATGAAACTGTGGGGAATTTCTTACACCATACTGCTTGGAGGCAAATCAGCCCTGAGAATGCAGTCACATAACTGTTTCAGAGAGGAGTGGAAGGAGGCGGTTGTATACATGTGAGAAAGAAGAGCCAATGAAAAACATATCTCCAGCTGATATTCACAGCTCATGTCCTGAAAGGTTTCTCCTTTCATTCTACAGGTGGTGAGTGCTGCAGATGGGGCAGTGGCAGCGGAAGACAGTGTGGTGGAGGCAGCAGGAGCTGGTGAGGGTGCTGCTCCCATTGAACAGGAGTCTGCTGCTGCTGAAGGTGACAAACCTCAGGGAGAAGAAAAGGAGATTGATGTTTCTCAGGTACCTCATGTTGTTGTGTGGGGGAGCATTAGAGGAATCCAGATCCTAGCACAGGCAAGGCTGCTGCAGCTTGATACCCCAGGGTCCAACAAGCAGTGAGGCTGAGCATGTATTTTTAGTCAGTGTACATACAGGGCACACATAGACACCATGTTTATACATAAGTACTCAGCCAGCCATGAAAATCACAGATGCACACAGTATTCACTGAAACCCAAATATTACTGCCAGCCTCATCATGCACACATCTCTGGCTGAGCAGGGTAGAGATCTAGTAGTGAGAATATATATATTCCTATATATATACTGATGCCACTCAAGTCCACTCACGAGTGTCTCCAGTGCCTGGCACCTGGATCTCTCACATAGCTGGCAGCTGGGCTCGCGGGCCCTCCAATCTATGATCTGACCCTAGTGCATACGCAGGCAGGAAAAATAGCCCTCACCCTGGAGAAGAGTTGGCAAGCAATTTGATGAGAAGATAGGACAGACCACACTCATCAGGTAGAGGACATGGCCAGACAAACATTTGAACTATCCACTGTTCACATGCAACCAGCACATTTATCCTGTTATCTATCCCTTTGTTGTCCCATACTTGTTCCTCCCCAAACCACCTCAATTCACCCCTCTCACTGCTTTTGATTTCTTCACATCCCATAGTAAGTCTTGTGCAGTAACATGTCCCATGGCTTTTGGCAGCAACCCCTCTCTGCCCCAAAGGTGCTCTAGGGTATGATGGATGTCACACTTGGACACTGGAACAGCCCTGAAAGAGGCCCCAGTCACTTCTGCTTTTGTGCCTTGTGTTCCTAGAAATTCTTAGAGCTTTTACATTTCTGCACAACTATTGTTCTCCGTCTTGATGTAAGAATACCACCTACAGTGGAAGTAAATAAATGTGTTTTTCAACTTGAAATAAAATACTAAATACTCTTGTGGTGCTTTTTTTGCATTTTATTTCTTTTCCTAGGAAAAGGTCAGCAGCATCCCTTCAGTAGTAATAGAACCAGCATCGAACAATGAAGGAGAAGGAGAAGAACATGATGTCATCATGAACGAGTCCAAAGATGCTGCAGCAGAGATGGGCACTCAGGGCACTGACAGTGAAACATCCCAAGTTGGAAGTGAGCAGAAACCAACTGAAGAAATCCAGACTGTACCTTCTCAAGATCAGCCTGTGTCAGCAGGAGACACAGCTTCTGACATGCCACCAGGCTTTCTCTTTAAGGTCTGCTTGTTTGTTTTTTCTTCTAGACATCTTTTCAGATCTATCTTCTGTGGATGTGTCTGAAAATTGAGGCATTATGATGGTTTCTTGAGACCAAAGAATACCTGGTTTCACAGCCATGTGCTTGCATGCACATACACTCACACAACCTTTTGGTTGTGTTTTTTTTCTCCATAGATCAATTTTGAGAAACATATTTCCTTCACATTGATATTGTTGGTTATATCCCTTTGTAGCTGTAGGAGTCACCAAAGTACTCCTTTCATCTCACCGAATCAGTGGTGACAGTGAATCTTTTGAGTAAAGTTCCATTGCCACAGATTTAGTCAGCAATATCATACGATTGTATGCTAACAATACCAAAAAATGCATTTTTCTGGCCTGAGAATCTGTAGTGGAAGTTCCAGCTCTATTGAAATATATGGGACTTCTAGAATTCACTGTAATGAAATTGAAGTGTCACTTTATGTCCTTAGTATTACTATACTTACAACCTTCTAGGATATTCAAACAGAAAAGTTTAATGAGGCTTGAGGGAAATTCTCTCCTTGACTATCAAGACCCACAGGGTTTCCTGGTTCACAAGGTTCTTTTCAATTCAGAATCACTGAGCAGGAGAAACACTCCTTGAAGATAGATGAACTTTTTACACTACTTACTATAGTTTGCATATTTCAGGCTAATGAGTCCCATAGCACTCCATAAATACGCTATTCTTTCTGGTCTATTTTCACTGGTCATTATTTTCAGCAAACTGTGAGAATAACATTGAGGTTACAGTGACCAGTATTGTGCAGTTTTGATGCAGATGTGCTGCCACAGTTCATCTTTTATTTTTCGTCACGCTCCCTTGAGTCAAACATAAATTAGAAGCAGTAGAATATATGACTGCCATCTGGTTCTTGATGCTGTATTATTTCGTTATTGCAGAGTTACCATGGAACTGGCTGTGCCTTTGAGAAAACTAGAATAGTATCTCTCTTAAGGAGGAAGAGCTATTTAGTTAAAATGGTCTGTTCACAACAGCATACTGACCCCACAAATGTTTTAATAATCACCTCCTTGAAAAACAGATATTTTTGGCATTCCTATCTGCCAGTAAATGGGTGTTCTTTCAAGGATAAACAGGAGCTGTGGTTCCCATTATTAACTTCTTTTGTCATATATTGAAACTGGTGCTGTACCACTCACTCAAATTTCCATGAATGTTTACAGCAAGAATAATATCTAGTGTCCAGCATAATTGAGGGTCTAAAAAAAAAACTTCCTGTGATTCTTTTCCAAACTTATTAGCAACATCCTGCCGTCCCTCTCCTCAGGTCTAGTAATGATAGTGGGAAGTGAAAGCAAGTTCCCTATACAGTAGGAATAAACTAACGGGACTTGTCCAAGAAGCAGTACTTGTGGGATTCTGCAATCTTGGGAAAGGAGGTTTGGTTTCTTTCAGAAGTTTCAGGAAGATTTACTGAAGCTATACTTGTTTCATACTATAAATAGAAACCTTGGTGTGAATTGATGTTAACATTAACAAATTGAATGTACATATCTATGGCCTTTTCTTTCCATCACGAAAAAAGTGAAAGAGTGCATTTTTTTTTTTTTTCACAATGTCTCTGTTCTGATCATTTCTGTATACTTGGTATTTTCTTCAGGTTGAAGTTCTACATGATTTTGAGGCAGCTAACAGTGATGAGCTTAATTTAAAACGAGGGGATATTGTACTAGTAATTCCTTCTGAGACTACGGCTGATCAGGTAAAAACATGATAATTTCTTCTGTTAATGCTTTCCTTTGTCTCAGTTTTCTTCTCACTGTTAATAGTTAATTTGAAACATTGATTCGAGAAGTCTTTACTGCTAGAAAACACCAACATTCTTATTTTGTCCTTTTATTTGGTTTCATTTAACACTAGACAGCACAGTTAACTAAGCTGTAGTCCCAGGTATATGCTATCAACAGGATCCAACCTCAGTTTATTTTTCTAGGGTACTTTGATGTTACTTTGCAGTGGATTTTATACCGGCCATATATATACACATAGGCTTAATCCAGAAGATGGCTTTCAAATTGTGCATTGTGTTGCTATCATCTTGTAACATTGCGTCAGAACTGGTTATATGTTCCCCACACAATCAGAGCTTTTACATGGAGGTTTGCAGAAATAATATACCTATGCCCAGAGAGAGCACTGAGACTACACACAGACACTTCTGTCCTGCAGCTGAATTGTGTGGAGGTGTTCCTACATGTTCTGTGTTTCTGGGAACCTGAGCCTCACACAGCAGTGCTCTTGAACTGAACTGGCAATCACTTTGTCTTTGATGCAAGAACCCAACAGTTCAATGTCATTTAAGACACTTTATTTTGTTTTAACAGTGTGTTCCAGATTAATTTTTAAACAATTTAATTCCAGATGTGTTTCACTCCAATTAATTGAAGGGAGAGGAGGTTCTTTTGATATATGCGTACCAGACAACGAGATTAAGACACAGTGGGACAAATGTTAGCCAGACCAGTTGATTACAAATTCTGGTTGCTTAGGGAGATGGGGAAGAGAACAAGAGCGATGGAAGAGAGAGATAGGAAATAAAAGCAAGAAGTCTTTGTAGGAAGCAAGAGAGACATGGTCACCACTGGGATTCCAATGTAGCTCGTAGTTCAGATGCTGATCTCCAATAGCAATGGGTCGTCAGGCTGTTCAGAGGTTGTGTTGTTTGGTTGACAACGACCTCTCCTTTCTAATGACAGTAAAAACTTATTCATAATTCAAAAGTGGTCAAGTCAGCTCTCTTAGGAGCTTCTGGTTTGTGGGCCTCAGCGGGAATTCCTTTGTTCCCATCTTCCAGGCCTTACCAGCAGACAAGAGGGAGCAGGGAAATTGTATTTTGCCTTCTCAGGATACAGTGGTGTAGATCCTCAATTTCCCATACCAGTTATTTGCTCACAGGCCAGATGGTCTGCCAGTACTCCTGAGCATTCCCTTCCAAAGGCAAACACCTCCAAAGAAATGCTTTCAAATGTAAAACTGTCCACAAAGTGGTACCTGCCACCACATGGCAACACCAACCACTTGCTTCCTAAACAAGTCAGAGTCTTATTGCAAAAAAATCCTTCAGAAAGCAGGCTTTGAGCCATTGTTGTCCTTCACAACATGTTATGTTGAACTGCAGTAAAATGAATAATTTTTGACTACTTCTTTAAAAGAAAAGTGTCTTGTACAATTACTACAAGCCACTTTGCGTTGTAGTAGCAGAAAGTGTTGATGAAAAGTACCTCACTGAACTGAGGGCTGGGAGGTTGGGGACTAGATCCTGCCCAGGGAGATAGCTAAGTGCTCTGCTCTAGTGCATATTTGGACAGCCAGAGACTGTTGATGATCTAAGCTGAGCTTTCTCTCAATACAAGAGACAAGTAATTGTTTTGTGTTTTGATTCTTCTTTATTATTAGTTCTGAATAAAAGATTACTTTTATTTTCTTTCTGACTAGGACACTTCATAATTTTTGTAGGGACAGATTCTCTTGTGTTTACTCAAATGGTGCTGCATCATACCTCTTGGGCTGTTCAGCTGATTTTATTGTCAGTATTTGCAGAATACTACTCTAAAGATAAGCAAAATATGTTGTCTCCAGTTATTTTTTCTTACAATGTTTATATAAATATATATAAATACGTGTAACCTTCACTTGGTGAACCCATGAATTATTTTTCTCTTGTGGCGTGCATCCAAATCCCATTAGCATTAATTGGAGAAAATTGTGTGCAGTGATGGAGAAAATAAAACTTTATGTATTCATGTTTCTGAGACCATTCTGCTTATATCTTTATTACTTAGTACATATTTCCCCTTCATGTTTAACATCACCATAAAACTTAATTTTTGTCTTTCACCAGATGCTTTGTTGATTTATAGAGAGTACTTTATCTTAGTTCTTTTTTCTCCTACAAAATTGACCTGTCTAAAACCATCATCTTGATATAGCTAGTGCTGTCAACCTATGTTCTCTGTTCAAGGCAAACCAATCCCACACAGTGCCTTTATTTTTTTCCCATGATTATTGAGTTCAAGTTATTAACCATTAAAACTGCAGTCCTTAGTAGAATCTACTCTGTCCATGGCAGAAAACTTAAGTTCCTCTGTCTCAGGTTTTCCACGTGCTTCAAAAACATGCTGGCAGTTACTCCATCACTTTTTGTACTTTCTGTAGAATAATACTGATTCAGCATTAGAAATTCCCTGCTTATCATCGCTTTGCTCTGACTCCTGTTCTTAAAAGGAACAAAGCACAGAGTTAGTGGCCTGGTGAGATGAAAATAAGCTGATCACTTCAAAAAATACTGAATGGATTTTATTCCAGGTAAAATGGATAACACTTAAGAGAATCCAGCACGTTCCAATAAGAAATCTTTTGATTGCTTGGGCTGGCTGAGGATTTGGGTTGCAGTATTGCATGTCAGATTCTGGCTTAGGCTGAAGTTTCCAGGAATTTTTGAAAAAGATAGTTGAATATCAACTGACTTCTAGTTTATAGAAACTATAATAGCAGAGAATACAAGAACTGTTATTTCTTCTGACTGACAATATAGGAAAGAGAGAAAAGAACACTTGGAAAAAAATAATCAGATCAAAAACATTGATTTTTTTTCCTTTCATCTGTGGTATTCTATAATGATTCTAGCCCACTGCTATGCTCTTACTATATAAGTATGCCAATATTATTACGAGAACTTTGAAAACATCTCAATTTGCACAAATGCAGATCTGATATAATACAGAATGACTCCGGAGGCTGATTATCCAAATTTGAGTTCATTTGGAGTTTAGGTGGGATAAAGACCATAGAATATGCTTACAGTCAGTCTCACAAAACTGCAGTCTGGCAAAACGGAGAAAACAGCCTGTGCAAAACCAGAGTCCACTATTTAATCAAGTCACCACCTCTTTTAGCTGTGTGACTCTAAAACTGCTTGGGACCTGGAGCATGTAGAAAGGAAGGGGAGACACCTGAAGCTGAAGAGACTCTGTCTTTTTTCTTTCAGGAGGCTGGCTGGTTGACTGGCATTAAGGAATCTGAGTGGCTTCAGTACAGAGATGCAAATAGTTATAAAGGACTTTTCCCAGAGAACTTCACACGCCGTCTGGAATAGTTCTTTGCTCAGGCACATGAATGTGGTATGAAGCTCAGTCAGTAGGTTTTTAACCTCTTTGAAACACAGGAGACCACTTTTTTGTAGTTCAAGCTGTTAATGGTTTACAGGCTGGTGCCAGACAAAGCTTGTTGAAACATATCAAAATGAGCATGAGTGCAAACAGTTAAGCTGTCAATTTCTGAAGCAGTGCGTGGAGAAAAAAAAATCAAATAAAAAAAAGAAATGTCCTTATTTGTTCACATGTACGTGGCAGCAGGTTTGTTTGTGCTTTGTCAGAGCTATGGTGATCCTGTATTTGGTCCTTTCCCATGAAATCCAAAATTAGCCTCCTTGATACCAAAACCTTAACTTCTCTGCACTAAGTGTATTGTATTGAGTTGCACTGCAGAAAATTTAATTAGTAATCCTGTAGTAATGAGGTCAAACTATTATAAGTTTCATGTGTTTAAAGAAGATAATTAACTGCTGCAACGTTTTTCAGTGTTACTTTTGGACATGCGTAAAATATATACACAAGAACTCGTATGTGTATATATAAGTGCATATGGGTATATATGCATTTTAACAACTTCATTGTAGTTCTTTGACTGTGTAGTGTCATCAGTACATGCATTGCTCTCTCACTGTCTGGCATTACAGGAAACAGTTTTGTTCCAAAGCAAAACTAGCTGCTCCATTGCCAAAACATTAAACAGTATCCGTGTTAGTAATGTGAAATTTTCATTCTGAGATGATGAATAACATCATTTTCAAAGCTGCTAAACCTTTGAGGAGGCATGGCTCAGTTTCCTCTTCCAGCTGCAGTAGTAACAGAGGTAATCTGGAAGGGGAACTGTTATGATACTAATCTATACTTTTTTATTTAATTGGCTGAATAAAAAGAACACAACAAAAATAATCTCTGAGAAATAAACATAATATATTTTCACAGTAAGTATTTATGCAGCATACCTTCACAAATCCTTTTAAATTAAGATATATAATGTATTCTGTATCAAAAAGTCATCTGTAACTTATGTTTTCCAGTGCTGTGTCATTAAAAATAAACCTTTGATCCAAAGACGTTTCATCTGTGATGCTGTTGAAGTTTGTTACAATGAATTTCATGTGGTTCGTGTGTTCTATTAGAGAGTTTAATTTTAATTTAATACCTCTTTTTCCAAAGAAACACCAGGTGTGCCATGTAAATTCTTGCTTTCAACCTCATACATGTTCAGGATTCCAACAGGTCTGATCCCCAGCTCAGGACATCTCCTGGCTGCTTCTCCTGCAAATGGACTCTGGCCCAACCATCACTCAGCTGAAGATTGCTACCACTTATTCATTTCTTGCCTTTCCATTTATCTTGTGTGAAAAGAAAAGTATCCATCAATTTGCTCTGTTTGCTGACACATGGAATCTGCAAATGTTTAGGAATACCCACATTCTCCTAGCAGCTCAGTTATTTACTTTTTATTTTTTTGTGATATTTTGGTTGTGAGCTTTTTTTTGTGTGTATAAGCACTTTCTGCTCCAATTTGTCAGACTTCAGTTGAAGAAACAGAATTGTATTTTTCCTCTGAAAGAGGAGGGAAGTTACGTTCTTTCTGTCTTCTGAATTCAGTAGCTTTCCAAAGGAACTCTGACAATAGCTGTATTTTGTGGAGAAGTGGAACGGCTTGGCTGTGGTAGCTGGGATTTTGGCTTTAAAATGTTACAGTGAGCAATCAGAGTCTCAGGATGTTGCAGGAAACTTTGGTTTTCTTTTCATCCCTTTAACAGTTTTGGAAATCAATAGTGATCCAGGACCAAGAATTTCACCAACTTTTCCTCTGTTTTTGATGTTACAGTAAATTCCAGACTCTGGTGTCCGGGTGGTCATAGTGACCTGTTAAACCTCATTAGTGATGCAGCTCTGATAAACACCAGGCCACCGTTTCCTGCTTACCTAGATCTCAACATTTGCCTTTCAGCAGTAGCTGTTCTACAGATCACTGCAGCTGATCCACAGCGGAGCCTCCATTTCTTTGTGGAATCTGGGTGGTCACTTCTCAGACAAGAGCCTAAAATCAAGTGGGACCAACATTGCAGCCACACTGCTAAAAAAGCAAAGATTGATGTGAGATCCCCAAGGAGTCTCTTTACCCCATGATGTCTGTGTGACATTATGTTTGTGCCCTCTTCTTGCTAGAAGAACCCAGGTCAAATTCAATAATCTTGACCTTGCTACTGCTTAAACCTTGGTATAGGTGTATATGCCAAATTCACTGATGGGGGTTTGAGGTACACGTGAGATTAGGAAGGGTGCCTAATCCACAGCAAAGAGTTTTCATGCTTTCCACTGATATGCTCTTCAGCAATACTGCTTAATCCTATTCTGTCTTTCTAAAAACCTCTTCAGTATAAAGAAAAATGTAAATTCAAAACCCATCAGATGTCTGCTTCTCACTGCAAGCACTGTCATTATTTGCTGAAAGTACAAAGATGTACAGATAATGTCCCAGCAGCCATGCTATTGCACATGATGCATATGTGATTGATGTGCTGAAGGTTACTGTGGATATGACACTGTGCTGGCATTAGGTACATCTTAGATCTCACATCCACACCTCGGAGCCACAGAGCAAATAAGCTTCTTGTGGGAAGGATGAGGAGAATTATTAATGTTATCTTTAGAAGTCCTTGCAAAAAATCATGGAACAAGATGATAGATACAAAAGGAAGGACGTGGATAGACTAGAAAAAATATTATTTGTCCTAATTTTCCCTTGGAAATTTCACTTTTTCCTTGGAACTGGTGAACAGAAATATTTATCATTTGGGGTTTAGAGCTGTTTCTCATATTTGATTTCTTCTCACTTGACTTTCATAAGACAATCGGACTTCTCTCTCCGGCACTTTTATTTCTGCAGCTCCTGAGATGCACTGTATAAAATAAATGTATTTATCAGTGATTTATGAAAGCAAGGGACAATTTTCTATTTTATTCTTTTTTTTTTTTTTTGGCTGTTACGTTCAAGTGATGCCTTCCTCACCAGCACTGTATTAGCCCAGAACTACTTCCCACTCCTGGATTTTTCTGTTTAACACACTACATTGAATTTGGTGAATTACCAAATGTCATGTTTTCCAGGTGATTGTAAAGCAATATTCCATTGTGTCTTGACTTCTCTGAAGACTTACTTATGCCTAAAATGCCTAGGACAGCACACACTGCTGACCTTCTACAGCAGCTATCATTTCTAATTGTTTGTTGAATGAACACTTGGAAAGTTTAGGGCCCCAATCTCCTGATCATGCGGGTTATGGACAGTGTGGCCTTGGAAGTAAGACAGAGTAAGAGAAGATGGAGGAGCGTTTCACATGAATGAATTAATAAATTGTGTACTTGCAGCTTGTCTATCCAGTTTACAATCTTTTATGAATAACAGAAAGTGTGCAACTTTTTTGTGCAACAATAGCACTTTTGTTTCTTTCCTCCTCCTCCTCTCTCTCCCCCACATTCCTTGTTCCACCCCTTCCCAGTCTCACACCTGGATGCATCTGGCCCTGCCACCAGGAGAGGGAGGGGGCTGGCTGTGGGTATAATTGAACTCCATGGGGCTTGACTGCATGATGCTTTGGTCACTGATGCCCTAGCACCAGGTAAACACAAAGTAAATCATAGTCTCACTAAGCTCATTGTATGGGAACCGTTGAATCATGGCCTGAACCACGGAACTTGCCTGATCACCTCAGGCAAGCACTGAGTCAGCCACAGGAGTACAGGTGAAGACAATTCACTTGTGGGACCAGAAGGGGTGGAGTCTTGCTCCACCTCTCTTAAGCCCAATTTAAGGGCTGTAATAAGATATAAAGTATCTCAGCTAAAATACCATTTGGTGTTATTCATTTTGTTAACTTCACACCTTTCACTCATGCTTAATGAAAGTGTTTATGTATCTTTCTGACTCAAGGAAAAAGGCATTGAACCACATTGCTGAAAGGTATGCTACAAAGGAGGAGGTGGGTGCCCTTCAGACTTCCTGTACTATGTGCATTTCAGGACAAACACAAGTTCTGTTTTTATTTTTTTCTTTAATTTAAACAAGTTGAACTGCAATGGAAGGAAGCTGTGTACCAGTGAATGAAAAACAAAACATTACCACAACCATGTAGTCCTGAAGGATAATCTGTGTGTCAAGATAAAATTGCTGAATGTGAAGGTGATTGAAAATTCTCAGTGGCCAAAATCTGACACATCCCATATCTGACTAAGTGCCATGACCCTGCAAGTCTTGTAGAGAAATAACTGAAAGTAGAAATTGCCCTTAATCATTCACAGGGATTCGGAATGCTGTATTTTAAGTCTTTTCGGTATATGTTTTAGGGGTGAAGCTCCAGAAATTAATAGTGTGAGCATGTTGTAGAAGTTCTTAGCATCCACCCATATTCGTAACAGCTGCTCAAAAAGAACTTCTGATGGGTTTACTCCCTTACACCCAGCAGAGGGTGGTAGATGCTAGAATTTGTATTTACGGGGTTGGAGACACCGTTTAATTCAGTCTTTGGATTTTTGGCAATAATCTCTCACTACCTAAAGTTGGCTCACAGCTGCAGACACACAGGGCAAATGAGATGTGTTATATACACAGTAACTGGCTACTTCAGTATACCAGCAAATGGAGATAGAGCAGCATATTGCTGAGCTGTTCTCTGTCTTATCACTGCAACACGTCTTTGTGTTTCATGCATATTAAAAGTTCCGCACAAATGTGCGCAAGAACTTCTTTATGATGAGGGTTACAGAGCACTGGCACAGGCTACCCAAGAGGGTTGTGGAATCTCCTTCTCTGGAGGTATTCAAGACCCACCTGGACACCTACCTGTGCGACCTGGTGTAGGGAACCTGCTTTGGCAGGGGGGTTGGACTCAATCTCTTGAGGTCCCTTCCAACCCCTATGATTCTAGTTCCAGTCATTGCATCGATTCTCTCTCTCATCACTTTCCAAAAAATGGTGTAGTGGTTTAACACAGCAGGATGCTGAGCACTGCCCTTTCCCATTGGGATGAAAATTGAAAAATAACAAAGTAGAAGTCATGGCTTGAGATTAAACTATTCAGTGAGATAAAGTTGTGTGTGTGTGTGTATATATGTATATATAGCAATGATTATATATATAAATAAACATGTAAACAAATGTATAAAACAAGTGATGCACAAGCAGTTGCTTACTGTCCACCAATCAATGCCCAGCTACCTCCCCGCAGACCAGTGGAAAAGAGCAAGAAGTACCAGCCCCTTCAAAATTCTCCTTCTGTATGATGTTATGTGGTATAAAATAGCCATTTGGCAAGTCTAAGTCAGCTACTCTGATTCAGCAACCATGTGGCCGCTGACAGCTCTCATCCTGAAAGTCAGATTTGCTTGTATGTGCTTCCTTAGGCAGCTCTGCACAAGCACTGCAGCAAAGTCCAGTGTCCAT
>VXAB01011679.1:11008-82640 GCA_013399175.1 Odontophorus gujanensis
AGCAACAAAAAAACAGCCCTCTGAGAGCTCATTCTCAGCAAAACAACCCAAAGAGCACCGTAATAACACAGCGCAATATTTTCTGCCTTTGCGGTGTCTATGTCACTTGATGTGCCCATTGTCTGTGCCTAGGGATACTTAAGGAACTCTTGGACTCGTTACCTATGACCATCACCTAAAGGAGTACACGAACAGTAGATGGATAATCACTCCACTTGCTTGGAGGAATGTAATTGGAGTTATGTGTTTTTATTGCGTCCTTACCTGTTCTCCCACGTAAACATTAGGAACTGAACTCGTCTTGATGTGCTTTGTTGCCTGAGCCGCAAGAAGCGAGCCGAGCCACTACGGTAAAGTGAGCGAATCCCGTTGTGCGCGGTGAGGTGTTGTTTCCTCTGTTGGGGATCCGCTTCCCAGCGGAGGACGTCCCGCGGTGCCCAGCGCCGAGCCCCGCGCTCCTCCGGACGCGCAGTTTTAAGCGTAAGGTTTTTAGCGCATTGGGGCTCAAATTATGATTTTCCACATTTCAAAAGGGACGGGGCTCTATTTATAAATGTTACAGGAGGTTTCGTTACTTCAGGAACAACAAAACAGGAACAGAGCTGTAATTTTCAAGAAAACAGGATTTCAAAATACAGAAATAAAAAAGTAGAGAAGACGATGTATAATTCAATCAAATTACAGACAATTGCTTTAAAATTCAGAATAGTAGCGATCCATTATGTCTCTGTTTTATTAGTGACAAGTACAATTACTCTAAAATAAAGAACACTGGTGAATATATAATTGGCTGTAATCATGTTAGTGTTGGAATAAAAATGACGGGGACATTTAACACTTTGACAACAAAATGCTCAGAAACAACTTATTTATTCAAACAGTTTTTATTTGCGTCCACGTGAGGCAGAAACACTCTTTTGCTTACGATAAATCAATGTAGGGTATTTTTTTCCCCCACTTTCAATACATATAGAACTAAAGAAAGCTCATTAATTATTTTGTTATCCACGGATTAATGAAGTCTCTCGAGTGCGGCTGCATTACCGCTGATCGCTCGTACCCAGAGAACGCCATCTGCAGGAAAAGGGAAAAGGCTGAGCACAAATCTGTACACTGTTGGTTAAGAAAAAAAAATCGGAGTTAATATTCCTCTCTAAATCCGGCTCCGATGTTACCCACCGCACCGATCACAATATTTGCTTTGTAATTGCTTTTCGCGATTCAGTTTGTTATAGTTTGACACGATGTAGGAATCTGTTACGAGGACTTTTCTCTGAGATGTGGCATTTCAGAAATACACTGAACTCCGCGAAGAAGCACTTTTTCTTCCCCTAAAGCAGCTCTTTTCTCTCGGGAGTGACATGATCGCCCCTGAACAGCCCGGGCGTTCTATCCCTTCAAACGAAGTGTGGAAGATGCTTGGAAAAGAACCCCGAAAACAAAATCACTTGATTGAAGGCACTTTGTGCAACAATTGTGTGGTGGAATATGACACAACATTTCTTTATCTTAACTTTAACGTATTTCCCCCTGGATAACGCCTATAAATTCCCTAGGCACACTCTTCTCTGTCCGCGTAGAACATCCTTTGCCCCGTAGCGTAGTCCCTAAAGATGCAGCTCATCTGTGCTGCTCTTTTATGAGCCTCTGACAGAACCTCATCGAAGTAGAAAGATTGCCTCTTAATATTTTAATTAAATAACTGTAGACCCGTGGAGACAGCGTACATCCTCCGTGGTGCAAATCCAGCACCGCAATCAAACAATAGAAAATAAGAGAAGACAGGGAAAACTTTCCAGACTCCTCAATCTGCATTTCTTTTTTCTCTTTTTTCTTCCAGAGTTGTTGCAATGCCGAACGAATATTTCTTTTCTATTTCTTTATTTACTTTTAACCTCCCACTACCGCCCGGTTTCCATGTGCCCCTTTGGGTGTATGCCTCTGCTCAGAGACGGACCCCACCCTCTCGCCGCTCCGTGCCGTAGCAGCGCCCTTGTGGGTGTTGGCCCCAAGCGTCCCCCGCCCGCGGCTGCCGCAGAGCTCCTCCGCCTTCTCCCTCCATAACCCCGGCCACAAATCCGGACGGGCTCGGAGAATTTCAGGTGTGCATCAATCTGTTCATGGCAGACACCAAAAGCAGAGGTTCGTTGACTTAAAGGCTGAGAAGAATTACCCGCGGTGCACCCTCGATGTACCGTGTTACTTTGAAAACCGAGGACAAAAGCCGGGAAACTTTATTATTGTTATCATGCTCCTACTGGAATCAGACTCAAAGTTTACGCCCGAGATTTCCCTCTATCTTCTCGCCTAGGGACACTGGCAGCGAATGTCCCAAATCGAGAGGCTGTGACATATCCTCACTTTTAAACCCAGCTTAATGCCAAGAGGAGAGCTCCTCACCTACTCCCCACTACCCTGGCCGGCCGCTTCCGCAGAACAGAGGGGCCCCGCTGTCCCTCCCGTCAGGCCGGGATCTGCCGTTTCTCGGGTGCCTCGCACCAAACCACAGATGTCAGCCTTTCCCTACGTGTTCGGGCTGTTAATGCGGACACTTCACACAACAGAAATGTTCATCTCTGGAGCCTTTCCCAGGGCCAGCCGCGCGTTTCGTGCATAGCCTTTGTCGGGGGCGGTCCCCAAGCCCTGAACGGGGGAGACGGGGGCCCCCTCGGTACACGGCAGGCACCCTGTCCCGGGGTGCCTCCTGTAACCGGCTGCAGAGCAACTCCGCAAATCCCCGCGAGTGCGCGGTACCACTCTTCCAGCTCGATACCTCCTTTGAATTTTTTGGCGTAATTCACACCCCCAGACTCTTGTTCCACCGTCACCAACAGAGGGACAGCAGGGGTCTCAGAAAGCCTAATTACCCCCGGACCCCCGGGGGCGCTCTTTCGCTCTCCGGTGAAGGGCCCCCCGCTGTCCCGTCGGGTTGGGCCGCTCCGGGTCCGGAGCGCAGCCGCCCGCCCGCCGCCGGACCGGAGCGCGATGCAAACGGCGCCGGCGACATCTAGCGGCCGCCGACAGGCAGTGCAACTCGAACCTGCTGCCCCGGCAGCCGGGTCCGAGAATGGGAGCGAGGCTCTGCCTGCTCTGGCGGCTGTTCCCGCACCCGAGGATCTCCTCCTGCTACCACCTCCTGCGCGCCGGAGGAAAGTTGATGCCGGCTGCCCGGCCTCCTGCATAGGAGTTGCATGGGAGCTGCAGGGAGGGCTTTGAATGCAGACGCTCGAAGAGGCCTAAGGAAAATAGTTGCAGTGCGCTTGGCTCAGCCCGGCCCGCACACTCCTTGCAAGGAGATCTGGGTGCTTGCGCCCAGGTGAGGCCCGGCCCAGCTCGATGCCAGGGCACAGCACAGCCGAGGGGCAGCGGGAGACGCTCGGCCCGCTGGAAAGGGACAGTTCTAAGAGCTGTATTGTATATCATTTGCAAATATATTTCAACCCCTCTGTTAAGCAAAGAGATTTTTTTCGCTCCAGACAACGGAGGGGGCCGGTTAGGGTGCTCAAATGGAAGAACTTATTTCTCACACGGAGAAAGCAGGAGAGGCCGGGCCTGTAGGAGTGCCGCTCTGAGTGGAACAGGGGAACGGGTCCTGGGGCCCGAAGTGATCCACTTCGCCCCGTTCATGCGGACGCTGGGTGTGGACTGGCATACACCTCTGAGCGCGGGACACTCGAATCCGACAACAAATGACGGAAAGGAGCTGTCTTAATGCTCTTTACTATCTTTGCTTAACGCTCTTTTATTTCCCGAGAAGACCGCTTCTAGCCCCCGCAGATGACCACATCATTTATCCCCCCCGGCACACGCACATCTCGGAGGTTGCTGAAAAGAGGCGGAGCAGAACAGCTCAGTCCCGACTGCTCCGCGCAGCCGACCGCGGCTCCGACCTTCGTCAGCACAGTTCTCTGCCCCGTGCGGGGATCTTAGCAGCGCCAGCAGTGACAGTGGCTGTCCCTTGACTGTAGCAGGGCTGCCCTGCACTTCTTCTCCACAACACCGACAGCTCCGGAGGGAATCTGCAGTTATGAGCTCCCCTCGTCCCTCCCGTTCACGTTCAATTGTTTGAGACATTCGCTGACGAAGTTTATTTGGATTGCGAGTGAAATCAAACAGGGAAGGGAGGGAATACAAAGCACAAACCAACACCCCAGCGAACTCCACCATTATCTATTTACAAAACTAATTGTCATGCTTCACTTCGGCTGTCTGCTGAGTTCGGGGAAATAACCGTGACCGTGCCGATGACAGAGCCGAAGAAGCTCTATTTGAATTTATCAAACCCTGTCAAACGTGCTCCTGCCTCACAGCTCTCGAGACTGTTGTGAGGCACTTTGCCCCCATGGCCGACGTAACTGAGAGGCGAGAGGAGGCACACGAACCTTGCTCTGGTAGGGGGAAGCCCAGAGTTTCCTTTAGCGAGAAGCTCCTCATTCCTCCTTCCACCCGCTTCCCCGTGGAACTCCGAGCGTGTCCCGGCCCTTCCCACTCTCCCCTCGCCCCCCCAGCACACTGCCCTTCCCCACTGCTGCCAGCGGCTTTTGGTGCACAGTGTCCTTCAGGAAATGGAAGCAGGGAAATGAAAAGTAATCTGATCAATTATTATTTTTATGGTGTATTTATGGACGGGTGGAAGTAATAACTGTTATTTGCTTTGTCGAAGCGTTTATTTCACACTCAGTCTATTTCCTTACAACTGGAGAATCAACGTGGGAAAAATAAGCACAAATAAAGTAACAAAAATACATTTTTAGCAAAAGGCAATCCTTCTCCTGTCTAATTTTCCCGGGTGCATTTCTCCCACCTGATATTAACTCAAACCAATGAGAGGGCAAAGCAGGTTACTCCCAGCCCACCAGTTGGGCAAGGAGCAAAACAATCATTTGCCTGTCTGGACTTTTTTAACACACTACTTAGTTTTCTGCTTGGGGATAGGGAACAACATTTGGGTAGGAATCCTAGAAGGGCTGTCATAGGTGCTGTTGCTGCCCCTGGTCCCTTGGCTCCTTTGTCCCACTCTACCCAGTCACCACTCCTTTCCTTGGTGGTGGGTCAGGGAAGGGTGGCAGAGAGGGGAATTAAAAAATAGTGTACTTCTGTGGGTGTCAGGGATTTCAAGCCTGATGCCAAGGACTTGAGCACTGAGCGGCCCCACATTAGTGTTGCACAGACTGCTTGCCGGGTCCCTGGCTCTGCCCTCCACTTTTCCCAAGCCTGCTGAGCAGCTGGGTTGGCTGGAGTCTTTCTCAAGATGGTCCAGTATGGGACAAAGAAGGCAGATGCTTGTTCTTTAGAGACTCAGTTCCGGGGCTTGTTTGGTGTGGGGTGCAAGGAGAAGCTCCAACAACACTGCTTGGCACTTACATAAACTGCTTCCCATTTGTAAGCCAGCTAATTCTCCTGTTAGCTGCCTGAGATTATAGTCCTATCTTCCAAAGTGAGGCAGACAAGTTAAACCTCCATAAAGTTTATAATGACAAATTACTTCTTTTCTTCTTTTTCTTTTTCTTTTTCTATTTTTCCTCAAGTGAACTATTTTAGTTGAGGAAGACAGATTACTTTTTATAATAATAAACCGTCTGAAAGCTACTGGGAAGTTTCCAACACATAAGAAGTGGCAATCTTGTTTAAACTCTGGGAAATATAATTGTCTGCCCTTCCTGTATGTTTTGCATTCTTGAAGCGTACCATTTGAGGTATAATATACATTTTGAAATCCCATATATGCATCTTTACAATAGTAATGGCTTTCCACAAGCTCCGTGGGAGGTGACATTTCAGCAAGACACTTCCCCTTGACTTTGTTTATTCCAGCAGCTTAAATTCTACCTCTGGTGATAGCTGTTAACTTGGCAATGTGAAAAGTGCTACATGATGTGTACTGTGCTCAGTCAGCTCATCAGAAGCTCACCAATTACGACTGTGGAGCCCATTCTTCCTGCCACAGCATGCCACCCACCACGTGTGCCTGGGACAGTCGATCTTCACATGTGCATAAATCTGAAAGTATGCACACACTTACACAGAGCCCGGGCAAAGCAGGCACAATGGGGCCGGTGCTTCCTGGAAACCCTTTTTGTTTCTTGCACAGCTCATACAAGGGCTGTTGTATCACCTAGTGCTCCCCGCCTGCCTTGGAAATGTTGGGAGAGTATCTTGTTAGCCTTGCTATGCACAGAGATCTACTTTGTACATAACAGGCAGTTGGGATGCCTGTGTTTGGGCAGGGGACCACAGTAAAATAGGAGGCTGCTGCTTTCAAAATTATCCATCTAATCTGTGGCTTGGTCCTCAGACATGCCTGGAAGTAGACTATGGGCTTACATCACTGCAGTACATCCATGGACTGGGTACCTCCACATTATGAAAAGAAGAACTTCGTTAACAAAAGCCTTTGTAAGCCTGCTTCCCTGGGATGAAACCTGATCTCTGTTTAGGGTCTCTTAATGACATCAGTGAGGCAAGATTTAATTCTAGACAGATGCCATTTGTCAAGCACGGAGTCGTGCTTAAACTTCAAAAATAATGCAACCTTTGAGTATTAATTTTTATTTGGAATATCCCTCTGAACTTGCAAAGTCCAGATTGGGCTTTTTGTTAAACTGCAGTCTGCATTTCTCCAAATACGTTCTTTTTCTTTATTTTGAAGCAACTATTTACAAAGTAATTTAGTGCCAGACTCCGTCACCTTTCACTGTAGTCTCTTTGCGTTAGCTAAAATAGAAGTAACTGTTCAAGTAAGCAGAGTAACACTAGTGAAAAAAAATCAGAATAAATAATCAGAGAATCAAGCCCTTTGAATAGCAAATGAGTCCATAAATAGTCCCATTGATTTCAGTGGTATTTCATGGCATAAGTAGCTACATTAATGGAAGCAGCATACAGGACTTTTATTTCATGGACAGACCATAAAAAAAAAAAAAAAAAGAGAAAAATATTCCACAGTTCATTATTCAGTTGACTTACTGTTTGCTTATTGTATGATTTACTGGAGACAAAACCAAGCAAACTGACTACAGCAATGGCTCCTGGTAGCTGCTAAGACAATCCAAAATACCTGATGACAAGAACGCTGTGACCCTTTCTTAACACACAGGAAAGAAGCAAATTCACTCCAATGGAATGCTTTCCATTACACTTAAAAATATTCTTCTTTCATCATGAAGGGAAACATTGGCCCATTTTTAGAGGTTTATGGGCACCACAGAAATATGAGAATATCGTAGTTTGGTCTCCTCTGGCTCTTGCTCCAGAGAACTTGGAAAAATACTTCAGATTGTTTTTCCTTGAAATCTACTTGAAAAAAACTAAGTAAAATCCAGTTATGCTTTCTTAATTATGTTTCTTATGGGAATTGGACGTGATGATCCTTATGGGTTCCTTCTAACTCAAGATATTCTATGATTCTATGAAACATATTTTAAAACAATAGACAAGTGTTCCCTGGAAGGATTTTGTGGTATCTTTAAGCCTGGATTTAAACTTGCATTGATCCTGATAGCAGTGAAGCACACAGCTAACTTTGAATATTCTGGAGCCAATAATGCTACAGCTGGGATCTAATTGCTTTGCTGTGGAGCCAGTTTTGAATATGATTTTGGAGGTTTGATTCCCCTTATGGAACTGGAACAAGGTGAGTAAGAACAGAAGTAGTTGTGGTGATCAAGGGAATGTCACAGTGACAGCAGTGGCATTGGGTCCCCACACCATCCTACCTGCATTGCAGTGTTGTCAGCATGCCCAGGGGTGCAGGTGGTTTATTTTAAGTATTGAACAGGGAACTGTGCACCCAAATATACAGTACTCCTGAAAACTTTTGTAATTACAGTAATTCTGATGAAACCACATCAGTGGTGTCCTTGCCTTCCTCTCATTGCCTTTCTTTGTACCTCTTCTTGTCGTATCACATAGTAACTATAAGAAATGCTTTGTACAAAATACAAACTCCCCGTTCTGAATACTGCTCTGCTATCAGCAGGAACAGTATTTCAAATAAGCTGCTGGGCATTTGCGTCTATGAATAGCTGCTTCTTTGCTCATGCTAGATTGTAAAAAGCTCATATGTATCTTTAGAGTGCATATTTTTCATTAAGAACCTCCAGAGCACAAAAGGAGTGTGTCATGAAAGGAGGAAAAAAGAGATCTTTTGCTTTATTGCAAACAGTTCTCTGCTGCGTTTCCCGTTATGACCAAGCTGTAGCTATTTTCTGTTGTGTGTGGAACATTTATATTCCTAGGAAGTTTTTGAAGGAAGGACTTTGAATGAAGTCTTACAGTGGTGATTTTTCAATACTAGCTGAAATTGTTTGCCATTTTTTTTCCTCTTTCCATGTAACATTGAAATGACACAAAATGAGTAAAACATCTGCTCTCTAGTAGTCAAGAAGATGGTTGTGTCCCAGCCCAGCTATGTTGTCTGCAGTATTATACAGTGACTGAGGGGTGGAAGGGCTGCCCAGACCTCCAGGTCTGGGGGAAGAACATTCTTTCCCCATTCACAATGTATTTTGCAACAGTGGATAGAGTAGTTGATTTTCCCAACTGTTTGGGTTAGGAATAAGGTCTTGCTGATATAGGCTTCTAGTAAGTTATTGCTGACCCCAAAACAGAGAGAAAAAAGGTAGTGCCAGTCCAGGGGTGCAGCAGTCTAATATTTTCTCATTGCTTACAAACCTACTCCTGCAATATCAATGTAACTTGATCTCACTTCATCAATAACATAGTGTCCTGTTTTATGAGCTTGACAGTGGTGGCATGAGAAGGAGTGAAAATTGACAGCCAGTTGACAGAATACTACTGGGACCACTATGGGGTCCATCACACAGTCATCTTATTGCTGTGCCACTAAAAAAAATAAAATAAACTTGCCAGATTAGCTGTAACAAGGAGAAGATTTAAAGGTAGCTTTTTTTACCCATTTGCTGTGAATGTGGTTTTCCTCTTCAGCTGTTAGAATTACTCCTATGTATACATACAAGCAGATATAAAAGAAGATGAGTGAAAATAAAATCACATGAGAACTGGAAAATATTTATTTTCTCAGTTTGCATGCCTTGTGCTGAGTGCTGCGAGGTGCTGTAGCTTTTCAGATGCTATCACACTGACTGCAGTATCATGTAGCTTTGTATCCCCTTCAGGCTTCTCTGCAAAATTCTGTACTGTGATCCCTTAGCTGGCTGATTTCAGTCTATACAATCTGAAATCAGAATGCATTTTATTTCAGACACTGAGCTTATTTTATGTTCCTATTGGTGTTCAAAACTGTCTGAAACAAGGAGTTAGTATTTTGGCTTTGGTTGTTTTAATAGAAATAATAATGCAAATTGTTTTGTGACCAGCAGGGATAATTAAATGATCTCTTGAGGATTTATGCTCGATCTTATTACAGCCTTTCCTGTGCCACATTGTGGCAGATTAATCCATTTATGCTGAGCTTGAGCTTTATGCCCAACTCCATTAGAGTTCCTTTCCCAGTCTGCTCAGCTGTCTTTCACTTCTGCAGATAACAGCTAGGCAGAAGACACATTATACTCTCAACAGTTCAGACCTACATTTGCTCTGATGTGCTAGAAGAATACTTGCTGAATGGACAGAAAAAAAAAGAGGTCAGTGTTAAAAAAATAGCAACAGAAACAACAACAACAACAAACCAAACAACTTCTGAGCTGTGACTGATACTCTGTTCTGAGTGAGACATCAATCTGAGTCTGTGTCATCCAACCAGCCACTGTATTTCATGTGTGTTTTGACTTCTCTTTATGGCTTTGATTTCCTTCTAATCTTGGATTGAAACTGGCCAGCAGTTTTGGAAATTATGACAAGGGAGAAACAGACAAATGAAGAATAAAGCTGAGGGAACTGGGCTCATTCAGCTTGAACAAGAGGAGGCTCCAGGGAGCCTCTGGGTCGACCTCAGTGCAGCCTTCCAGTACTTGAGGGGAACAGGGAACAAGAAGAGACAGACTTTTTACACAGTCTGATAAGTGATAGGACAAGGGGGAATAGCTTTAAAATAAAAGAGGGGAGATTTAAGTTTGATATTTGGAAGAAATTCTTAGGGTGTGGTGAGACACAGGAACAAGTTGCCCAGACAAAGTGTGGATGTCCCTACCCTGGGGGTGTTCAAGGGCAGGCTGGATGGAGACCTGGGAAACTTGATGTACTGGGTTGCAAACCTGCCTCAGACTGGGGGCTGGAACTGGATGGTATATAGAGTCGCTTCCAACCCAAACCATCTATGATTCTATGAATCAGATCAGGATCTATAACACACTATCTATAAGGACTGATTTTCAAATGTGTTTAAGTATCCCAAAGAAATTGTCTCTCAGAAATAAAATACATTTAATAGAACTCATATTCCTAATTCATACATGTACTTTGAAAATTTGACTAAAAACATTTTTGATAGGGTTGGAATGAGAGAAAAACAGATCTTTTAAAGACATGATAACAAAATTTGCTAGCTGTGAGTCCATCCTGGCTGAGAAAAGAACATTTGAATCATGGCACTGACACTGAAATGCTTTCTTTATTTTAAATTTGCGTCTGGCTCAGAACTTTGCACGCTTGCTGCGTGATTTTGACTATCTGTTAGTGCATTTAAGCTGTATCATAAATAGCAGTATTGAAAACATATGCCACAGGGGAAAGAAATCTGTAATAATACCAGCTGCCATTATATGATAATGAATTTCAGTCACTGCTAGCCTGGATAAGTGTTTTTCATAGGGAAACAAGTGGCAATTTTACGAAAGAAAATTTTGTACAAAACTTTCAAGATTTTTAAGCCAGCTTTAGAAAAAAAAATAATATGCTTTGATCAATGGTAAAAATCAACTGGGAATAATTTTGAAGCTGAATACATCTAGTTTGATTAAACAAGCAGTAATAGCAATACGGCAGCAGTTTTCACATATGTAGGTGGATGATCCTTTTAAGGCAGCATTTTTAGGGTACATATTCATAAGAGAAAAAACACAGGCAAATTTAAACTGAATGTTTGAAACACTTCTAATGGCTAGAATATAATGGCTAGACAGCAATATCATTTGAAAAACAACAGTACAGATTTTATTATATGAGAAATCCAAGAATAATTTGGCTGAATTATCAAATATATCTATCAAAGATAAGTACCAAAGTAATGTAGCTTTGGAGTGAGATACTTTAGATGATCTTATTAGTAATTCACAGTTTTAATTTTGATGATTCAATGTCCGAATCTCATTATGAGATTACTTTTGGAAACAGATAGCAGATAAACGATCTGTGTCTGCTGGGGCAAATAAGCAGCCAGGTTAGTGTTTGCATTTTATAGCCTCTGAGTGTTTTGCTATTAGGACAACAGCCTGTATGTTCTTTCAAATTCTCTATTTAAAGTAGGTTGTATACTTGCTGGTGACTATTATGTCCTGAAGTGGTGATTATCTCCAAGGGAAATCTGCAAGAACACAATTACCTCAGAAATCTTTTGTCAAGGACAAAGTCCGTATGAACACCCACACAACCCTGTATATGTACAGAAATCTCCCTTAATGTAGAATTATAATTAGAGATCATATTTTGGCATAACTGAAAGTAAATTATTCCTCTTTAGTAAGATACAAGTTCAGTTGCAGTATATATGAGCAAACACAACAAAAGCAAAGCTTCAGGTTTTTAAACATCAATATATTAAATAAATTCACACAACTAAGTTTTCTTAATTCAGAGTTGTTTACAGGATACATGAAATGAAAAAGAGTGTCAGCTCATAATAGGAAGAACAAGACTTTAGATTCAGATTTAATTTAGCTCGAAAAGGGTACATGAGTAAGCCTGTTAAGTTTTATCTTACTTTCCAAAGCAAAAATAATGTATTTGTACTGTCAGATATTTCAAAGGAAAATAGGCTCAAGCAAACAGGTAGGATGCATATGTAATTTTTGGCCAGGATTACGTAGGTAGCTTGAAACAATGCCCTATAACTAGTTGCACAGAAGATGCTGTCTCCATTGTTGTCCCTTGTATTTCTGTTCCTGCCTTTAACAGGGACAAAAGTCTCAGAAATCATATTTAGAAATGCTCCAAAATCCACTGATATTTTTGATTGAAATTCAGCCTCTGGAATTTGAGGAAATAAACAGAGCTGATAGGTTTGATCAAACACAGCTTTCCTTCTGTGTTGCACAGGTGACCCTGACAGGTCAGTGAAGGATTAAAAACAATCTGCAGCAGAGCTTCTTGGTCCTGAGGAACCAGCAGAGCTGATGTATGGAGTAGGTGAAACCCTTTCCTTTTAGGTACCCAAGGCTGCTGTGTTAAGATGGTTGGGGGATACAGGCATAGCCAGGACTTTCTACATAATTCCTAGTCCAAGTGGAAAGACCAGTTTCCTGAGATAAAGCTCAAGAAGTTGTCTGACAGATTCATGTCAATCAGTCACAGCATAGATGCTATGCTGCTAGCAAAAATAGCGCAACAGTATTCAGCTAATATATATTTCTTTCAGAAATCAGTTTACTTGACATCATTTAGAGCAGTCCCGACACACCTTTAACCTCTTCTAAGACACAGGATTGTATAGTTCTATTTTGCTGAGGTCACCTATGGCAAAACAGAGATTCCTAGGTCTCTGCTTACAATACAGAAAGCTGTTTCTTACTGAATGGTTTGTTTTTCCATCACAAATAAGGGCCAATCAACATTTTCAAATAACACATGAAAGTACCGGTTTTATTAGAATTTCTCTGTATCACTTGTGTGATGGTCCAAGAAAATCAACCTGAGATAATAGCAGGAATAATTGACCAAAGAATAGCAGTTTCTTTAATCAAGGGAATATTATGATTAAATCAAAAGATTCAGATCTGTGGATATCATCAATGGTCTTTTGTCTATTAATAACAATATGTCTCAATGAATTTTAAAAAGGCAGTTGCTAGAGGGTAAAGTATCTACATCTAGATGGATAAAGGTCAGAACAGTATTATTTGCAATTAAATCCATTACTGTGAACAGTTCTTCAAGAGATGTAGAACATAATACACTGCTGAAGCACAGCAATAGTTACAAAGAAAGATGCTCAAATCCTACAGTTTCTTAACACTGAAATACGCTTTCTTTGGACTCTATAATTCTAAATGAGATTCAAGCCCTAGTTTTTAATATAAACAAATGACAACAAAAACGGAACAGCAAAGTTTTGCTCATTAATGAAAGGCTTGGTTTGCTTTAGAAACACTGACAGAAATATCTCACTTTACTAAAGCTTGAGAGACATCAGAGCTTCCTGTTCCTGTGCTGTAGCCATAGGGAAAGTGAGCATACTTCTAGAGTTGTTATGCATAACAAATCTCTTTTGGACAAGAAGACATGAAAGCTTGTAGGAAACTTATTAATTCAGGAACAGTAGTCAGTGTGTGAAAGCAAGAGGAAGCATACGCTGAGTGTTAGCATGATCTGCTAGAGGGTAATGCTTTCAGAACCCAAGCTGCATCTTTGCATCAAACACCACTGCACAATACAAATGTATTTCATATATATTAGTGCATTAAAAGGTGTAGTAAAACACCATTCATACATACAAAGGACATGAGAAAGTATAATTCTTCATTTTCTTGAGCTCAGAGGGAATGCAGATTGCCATTTTCTATGGCAATATTTAGTGGCTTTAACATTTAGATTCTCCCTTCACTTGTCCTTCTTGGCATTCTGAACAAATTGTCCAACTGTGAGATAAATGGGTTCATGTAATGCTATGTGATGAACTGGCTCAATGGTAGAGTTCAAACAATTGTAGTAAATGGGACTACATTTGTCCTGTGGCTGGTCAGTAATGGTGCTCCTTAGGGCCTAGTTCTAGTGCCAGTCCAATTTGACATTTTTATCAATGACCTGGAAGCAGGACTGGAATGCATCATCAGTAATTTTGCTGGTGTTACTAAGCTGGAAGGTGCAGCTGACTCCCAGGAGGGATGAGAACCTGGAATCTGGTTAGATGGGAATATTGAACAATCATCAATAGAAATTCAGCAAGGATAAGTGCCAGGTTCTGGACTTGGGGTGGAGTATTCCAGACATAGGTGCAGACTGCGAGACAAATTGCAAGAAAACAGCTCAGCAGAAAGGGACCTGGGTGTATTGATGACAGCAGGCTTAATATGAACCAGCAGTGTGCCCTGGCAAACAAGGGTGAAAACACATTTTGGGGCGCATTAAACACAGTATGACCAACTGGCCTCTACAAGGGTGCTTGAAAGCATCTAGAGGAGGGCAATAGAACTGGTGACAGTGTTCAAAGTCTGAAGGATTCAATACTTTGTATTGATTGATTAACTCAGAGAACAATTTATCAGTGCTCTGTAGAAAACAAGGCATAAAGCACTTCAATATCCCGCAGACATAAATCTTAGGTTTGATAGACAGTACACATTCATCAACTGGAAATGTGACATTATACTCTTACTGCCTACCTTGGGAAAGTCTGTGGGGACAAAATGAACTGCAGGGGGGCAATATTGACCAACAGCAGCCAATTAACAGCAAATAAACCAACATTTTAGCTGCATGATAACCAAGACTAAAACACAAATAAAGTCCAGCCACCATGGCCTGAATGTGGCCACATTCTTGGATGGAAAACCTGTGGCTACCTATGTAGTTCATATAGAGTGAGATGGAGCAGGAGAGGTGGAAGGGAAAGTGTCTGCCCACACAAGTGCTCAGAGACACTCTGAGAGTATGTTAAACATTTTGATCTATCATCAAGTACTCTTAGTCACAAATAAGCAGAATGGGAGAGGTGAGAAATACTATGATATAAACAAAGAACAAATGAACAAACAGTATTTATAAAATATTTTAGGCATCTATTTAATTTTAAATTATCTATTGAATTAATTGTCCCTAACTGTGAAATCTTTACATTTGCTTTGTTAATTTCTAGTCCTTTAATCTCAATTACAGTTTCCAGCTATTTTTAATCTTTTAATTTATCTTTTTTTTTTTAATCTTTTAATATTGTTTTAGCCCTCAGTAATTCTAGCCCTTCTCTACTAGAGTCTGTCATTTTCATTTTTAAGTGCTCATATACTATCAAACTTTTTTCCTATGAACACTTCTGGTGTATCTATTTCTCTACCTTTTTTAGAATCATTTCCTCTAATATAAACAGCTCTTCTATGCTTCTGACTGCGGCACATTTGTTGAAATTTCAAGTACATCTTCTAGAATATACTGATAATTTTAACTTTTTTTAATGTGAAGGGATCCTAGCTTATCACAAATTGCCATAAATTCGAAAGTACAATGTACTGTAGACAAGTTGAAAGTATCCAATATGTACTCTCCTTTCATTTTTCCGATCATCTCTATTTAGTTCTGTTAGCACTTTCTCTGAACAGAAAGTAGTCCATTTAGAAATGATTGGATCATCTGTTTTACACTCAACCAAGTGACATTCATTCACCCATCGATAGTCCTTTTTTCCTGTCCAGATGTCACAAAGAAATAGTTCTTCTATTAAAAAAAAAAAAAAAAAACAACCCAAAAAAACCCACAAAACCCCCACTACCAACAGAAAGAATAACGGGAAATACACAATTGTAATTAAATATTTCATAATGTAATGTGCTTTCAACTTTCAGAACTTAATAAAAAAGAAGAGAAGGAAGAACACTGAAAAAATTACATATAAGTAAATTACTACAGCCATTTCCATGGGGAAAACATGTCCATTCTTGGGTTATAGCTCTATATAGACCAGTAATTCTATATAGTTACAATTGCAATCAGTCTTCTATTTGGAGGTATATTTTTACTCTCTTCATTCATTCCAGAGACAATTTTTATTCTTTCATAACAGTAAAGTTAGCCCTCCAGACAATGGGCAATGTGTCTAGGTGCTGGGTTTGGGTGTGAATCATCTCTTCAGTCCTTGCCAATGTTTCTCTGAGAGGAAACCAACCTCCTGTCCAATGCTATTTTTCTTTTATGTCTCAGGTCATGGTGATGCTTTTCATGGTATTGATCATGGTAATATCATTTAGTTTAGTGTATCAAAAGTACATACTTTATTTTTAGACAATGCTGAACTTTGTACTGCTGACTCTTATTTCAAACAGGGCCAAAGTTTTTGCTGTAGGCTTATCTTCAGAATAGAAGGGTAAGCCCAGTCTAGACTGATGTTTCTGTCTTCTTGTCTTTTCTCCAAGGGAAATAACTTTATGCATCACAGTGTTTTGTTTCATAGACAATAAACACTCATGTAATAAACACTCACTGTACTACAATGCTAGAGAACTAATCTACAAGAAGATGGATTTGATGGCGATGAACACGGAGTCATTCCTGAGAATCAATCATTTTCTTGAGGTCGGTGTTGAAAAAACTCTGTTTCTTGTACACTGTATTATAAAAAACCCATTGTCTCAGACTGGGATATTTTCCAGAATTTTTTCCAGTTACCTTTGAGGTACACTGAACGTTCTGAACATACTGAAAACATGAAAACATGAAATCTACAACAGAAAATAGGTTTTAGAATGTTAAGAATGAGGATTCCTGTCTTTGACCAGTTAGACTTTTCATACAGTGAGTGAAAAGGAAGAGCTGGGCACCTCAGCAGAGAATACCATGATTCATAATATGCTAAGTAATTTAAGACCATGAACTCTCCCATGCAGCACTATGTAACAAATGTTGAAAGATGAAAGTAGCAACTGTTGTGAATATACCCTGCTGTTCATATAGACTTAGGACAAACCAGTGTATGCTTGTAGAGGTAAGTCAGATAGCATATACATAATGGATCCAATGCATCCTTTATACTAGATGATCTTTAAGGTCAGACCTATGACATGCTTTGATTCTGTGACATGATTACAGATCCATTGTTTGCAACTCAAGCTATTGTCAAGAAAAGTGCCAATTGTCGAAGAGATGAAAACAAAAAACCATGTTCCACATACTTTTCACAAGAGAAGAAGGAGCTGAACACAGGACATTCTTTAATATACAAGATATAAAACAATTCTAGTACTGGCTGATATGTTCTCAGAAACTGGAGTCTGAATTGTTGCCTGAGAATGATATTTTTTTCTGAACTGTTTAACAGAATGCATGCCTTTCTGTGGCTTTCTAAATGACCATGTTCTCCTACAGAATTTGTTTATTTACAAATGGATTAGAAGCTAAACATTTGTGTTATGCAACAGTTCTAACTTAAAAACAATGATTTTGTTTTTGCCAAACAAGGTGTAGTGGAAGTGCTAGGTCATGGCCTGAAACAGTGATTGAGCACCTGGTTGGAAGGCAGGGCCAGCCCAGGGGAGTTCAGGGGTGTGAAATGCACGTGAGTGGCTGGAAGGGGGGGAGCCAGGATTCACCCCTTTCCAGACCTCATTTAAGGGTTGGCAGTGGATGTAAGGGGTTCTCTTGTTGGAGATCCCTGCCTATCTGAGGCTTTCTGAAGGTAAGCAGTATTTTTTTCTTTCCCTTTGTTTCTTTGTTTATGGCTCCTGTATTTGGGCTCGTTCTCCTTTGCTGTAGTTGAAGACTTTGCCACCTTGTTATTCTCATGGTACTTTCCATCCCATTATAGCATTACTCAAGGGTTTATTATTTTACTGTAATGAACAATTTTGTATTCTTTCAGTTTACTGAAACAATGTATTTGACAAGTGAAATAGTCTAACAATTATGTCCTTGACAGTGTCCAGCTTAATTTAAGTTAGTTATACACAGGAATCAGATCCATTACACATGAACCCCCAAACCAGATAGCATAAAATACTCAGATGCATCTTAATTTTTGTGTTTTACATAAATACGATGCAAGTGACCTTACAACACACTGGCTGTATTAAAGCTGGGTGTCAGGATCTGTAGAACTGTGTTAAAGAGAGATGGGGTAATTCTTTGGAGGCACTAGAATAAGTTTTGAAATTTCTTGCTTGCTGTAGATGAAATTGTTAAATTTGTTATACAAGAAAGAGTAATTTTTAGATAAGTGTATTAGGTCTCCCAAGTGATTTGCATGTATAATCAAATGAAAAGTCCTCTGAAATATTGAAACTTAGGTGAGAGAAGTGAAATTCTATTAAGAAAGAAAGAACCTTTGCATTTATAGCATATTCAGAGAGCGTATCAGAGTAAAAATTTAATGCAATGCAGCAATGCTCATCTTACTTTATAGGTAATTATATAGAAAAAGGGGCATTTAAAATGTATAAGTAGAGGCTTTTTTGCACTCATACAGCATATAATTAACAAAGTTCTTTAAACCTATTCATAAAAGAAAGTAATAAACCACTTGTAAATAATGGCAGTCTCATATTCTTTACAGTTAAATGTCAATAATCTGAATGTCTTCTTTATGCTCAGTTATAAAAGTACATTTTTGACATATTAAGTAGAAACAGGTATTACTAGTGTGACATTTCAATTTTCTAGGGATTTAGACATTAATATAAAAAGGATGCAAAATGAAGAACTGTAGCTATAGGAAACAGGAATGCTTATAAATTAAATCAATACTCTGCCTGCAGAACACAGAGCAATAGCAGGAAAATGAAGTTGTGGAACATTTCATAGCAAAATTAAATGGTGTGGGTGTTGAGACCTTAAAATACTGAACTGTAGGTGCAGAACAAGAGAACAGCAAAGGGATGTATCAGATCTTGTAGTATCTTATGGATCAATGAACAATGATTTGTTTTGCAGTAATTACTGAATTCTCACCGGATTCATTTGAAAAACAAATCTGGTTTTCTTCAAAGCACAGGTATTACACATTGTTTTAGGAGTGAGCACTTCCCAGAAATGACAAAGGGAAAAATAGAGATTAAGGAAAATATACAGTAATAAGTAAAAAGTGTATACATCTTAAGTGATTTTGGACTTTCTGTTTTATTTGATGATCTATTTATTATATGATCTTCTACCTGAGCTTATTCCTTGAGAGCTCATATTGCACAGCAGGTCAATGCTCTGGCATGTGCTACCTTGAACAGTCAGAGTGCTGGGTGCTCCCAACACTTTCTTTTTTTAACTTGTGAGTTTGTGGGTTCCAAGGTAGGGGGTATACAACAGGCTTTGAGAAGGAAATTACTGGGTCCCAAGTTCTACCACAGCAAAAGTGAGATGGGGGCTGGACTTATGATTACTTGCCTGGAATGCTTTCTGGTTAAATACATTTGGGTTGTTTTTTTTTCCTCTGATCTGACTACATATGCTTCAATTGCATTATTTAGTAACTTCTAGTATTTCTTCTGTGTTTACTGCTGACCATCAAAAGACATGGCACTTTGCCAGTTTGTAGCAAGAAGTGAGGAAAAAACGGTACTTCCATGAAATTAAGGTTGAGTTTTCATTCCTGTAATTCAGAGACTGCATTTGGGAAGACAGAGTTTATATTGCACTGAGCTTTGGATTTTTTTGGACTGGTTTCTTTTTCTGAAAAGAAGCCAAATATGCAAATTCTTATTAGAATGATTAAGATACTTTAAAATATATCTGGTTTTTGTTTTAAGTATGTGTCCTCTGCATGAGGAAGATGCTTAATGACAAAAATATACTATCATAGGTATAGTGATCCAAAAGATATTTTTTGTTGGAACTGTCATAATTGCCTCTTCATATTTTTTATCTAGGAGGTACTGTTTAAACAGTTCTCAGTATTCTATTTAAGATATGGTAAGCGTCTATATTTATATAGGTTAATCTGTTTAGCTATATATATAAACACATAGGTAAGTCACTAGGAAATTAATGCCTTCTAATTATATCCATGGATATGGCAACAGATGCAAAGAGTGGGATAACACTGTTTGATAGAACACACTCTCAGCTGCAAAACACATTTTTGTACCAGTCACCATCACTAGCTATGCATTTTCTCCATCAATGAACAAGAACCTGCATGTTACACTTGTAAAAATATCTGCATGGTCACCCAGAACATGGTTTGTCTTTCACATTGCTGTCACCACAGCTGTAACACACCATCCACTTCCTTACTGCGCTCACATCTGTTATGTGGTCTTTATAAACATTCATATTTGTCAATGGGTGCAATTTTTTTCCATGTGGAGGAATTCAGTGAGGCACTTCCACGTTAGATGCCGCTTTGTCAGACTGCACTTCTACTGTTGTCTATTGCACAGCAATAAAATGTAGTAGAATATTCCTGAGAAGGTTCAGTTTCTACAACCATATTGCCAATGTCCACCTCTGACTCCATGGGCAAAAATAATTAGGCATTACTTTTAGAGCAGACTCGTATGTACATATGTGTATTTTTCAATGGTACATTAAATTTATTGACATAATGATGGGATTTTTTTCTAATTTCATTTATTTTATAATGAAAGTAATCATCTGTTCTTGTTTCAGTGTAATAATCACTTTTGAAAGGCAAGAGACAGATTAAATGTACTGCTGCAGTTTTTTCAAAGACTGAGCCAGAGGTAGATCAGATCAGAGGGGCACTTCTGGGTGCTCTTCTATTGACTCTGAAGGGAGACTAGATTAAGTGAAGCTGTATCCAAACTATTGTTAGGTGGGCACTGTGAGATGTACCAAGATCTTGGACTTTCCTGTACTCAGCTCAGTACCGTAACTGGATGTTGCTGTCTTTTCCTCCTGCTTGCATATTTACTTGTGCAAAAATCCAGGGGCAAGGGGAGTGCTAACGAACCCCAGGAGGGAAGGCTTTCTGTGGTAGAGTGCTGGTCCAACCACACTTCACTGTTCAGATGTGGCCTAAGCTCATTTTAGGAACCTCACTTGAAGTCTTAAAATTAGATGGAATTGGTTAAATCTTCTAACACAGAAATGGAAGTGACCTGTGCTGCTAAGGCTGGTTTTATTTTGGGATGTTACAGTTACTCCTGCCCTGTATGCACCTCAAAAGAATGTTCCACATGCACAACATCCTCCCTGGAAGGGGAGAAGTTGCCTTTATGGCTGTATGTTGCTCAAGTTCACTACAATACTCCTTCAGATCATTCAAATGTGTCATTCTCTGTGCTAGAGGGGGTGGGAAGTGAGCAGTCAGGTGGCAACAGTGGTCTGACAAGAAATCATTTAAGAAAACATTCAACTAATGTTTTTGAAACTTAAAATTCCAGATCAATATAGAATATGCACTAGAAAATTTTTCCCTGTGCTGAAATCTGCTGGTACATCTGAGCCCTCTTTTTGATTCGTTTCCATTCTGGAATGAAAAAAACCACACCCTGAAACAAATGAACAAATTCCATTTTGATGTCATAGTAGCATCACTGTAATGTGGTAAGAATCAGAAAAGTCTAATCTGTGTAGATTTGGACTTGTAGCACCGTACTAGATCAGACTTCCTAGAAGTTTTTTTAATACGTATAAATGTTATATGTATTATAATACAAAATATACAGTAATTATATAATAATGAAAATATATTTTAATCTAAAAATATAGAAACATATTTGAAACTGTAATAATTTGTGGTATTATAACAGAAGTGCATATGTATTTGAAAGACATCCTTTCTACTTTCTTTCTTAAAACATGATGGCACGATATTTGTTTACTTGACTTGCCACCCATTGATCATGCCTCATATTCTTTCTTCAGTTCCAAATAGTAATTTATTCATGGGATGGGAATCTTTACCTGCTTTTTGAACTCAACCTTGACATTGTGGAGTATGCTGCTATGTTGATATTCATGATTTGGGAATTGAAAGATGTTTGCTTTTTCAGTCTCATAAAATTTGAATTTAATATTTTATTAAACATACCATAGTTATTCCCTTGTTCATTCAGTGGACAAGCATTAAAGAAAAATGACATAGAAAATATCGGGTTTAAAGACTAAAGAATATATGCACAGGTAAAATAGGGAAAAACTAGGAAAAAACAATCTAAGCCATTTGAATATATATCTTTTTCAATTTACTTGGATGTAAAACTAGTTAAGGAAGTTATTTACCACTTTTTACCACCATTTCTGTGTAGTATAACACTATTTCTGTGAAAATCACTATTTCAGTAACTTGTTCCAGCTGAAGTCCAATGATCTAAATATATTCAGTTACTCATTTTTGCCCCTTTACTACTATCATGCATTTCTCAGACCTTGCTTAAAAGTTCTTTCATCCTTGCAGGGCACTTGGAAGCCCATCAAAAATCAAGGCTATTTTGAGCTGTGAGTGGGTGGGAGATAAGAAAATGGGGATTGGAGTCTCATGTTTGATGGATTATTGTGATGGTGGGGAAGATCCAACTAATCACAATATAATCACTATCCTGAGCAGATTGAAAAGGCAAGTACAGTTTGTTCAGTTAAATTGTTAGCAATAGCAGCATAGAAAGAGTTGCTTAAATATGAGGAGCAGTAACCAGTAGGATTGAAGAGATGAAGCATTTACTGTTCAGTGTTTACTGAACATTAAAAGATAAGTTGATAGTTTACTTATAAGAAATCCAAGCAGTGATTTTTTTTTTCATGTGTGTGTAAATAATTTCACAGAGTGAAGGGAACTCTTGGAAAAGAATGGCAACATCAGCTATTAGAAGCTGAAGTCAAACAAATTTGATTCAGAAAGGAGAAGATATATTTAACAGTGGGGATGATTCATGCAAATTGTTGCAGGGAATCATCTAATTACAAAGGTAATTGCCTCAATGCAAATGTGCCTCTAATGGGCTGTGAAGTATAAAGAATAGAACAAGTGACCTGTCGGTCCTTTTTGACCTTAGACTTAATCAATATTTTGCAAAATATAAAAGAAAACTTCTGTTTGTTTCAAGCTGCATATCTGATAATTCATGGTGGCTGTTAAAACAAGGAGTAGATTTTTATTCTAGTTACTTTCTAAAAGTTTCTGAAAGTAATGAGAAAAAATCTGCCTCTAGATATGATGGTTCATTTTAGGGCTCAGAACTGGTGCTTTGCCAGGATCAAAGGAACAGTCTCTATGGTATGCTGCTGTTCCAGGGTCTGCAAATGCAGGCAGACAGATGCAGTTTCCCTTACCTTTATGTAAAAAGTAAGGGAAAGATACCTGCATAAAATACAATAATAAAGATGCTGTTTTAATACTAACAGGACTAGTACATGCAATTAAACTAATGGAACCTATTAGGGAAATCAAATTGGAAGTGTCTGATAAGTTGTAAGAGCATCTGTGATACTGAAAATATGCCCTCATAGGAGATATACTAGAGTTTTTAGAAGACCTTGTAGGTTAGGTAAGATAGTCATTGCAAATAGGATACCTCTTTAAGTTCTAAGATGATAGGCTTCTTTTCACAAGACCTGAAATTGAGAACTAACTCTAGTATAAAAGTTCACATCTTAGAAAAGAAGTAGGCAGTGCATTTGGGGGAAGGGATGCTGTTGTAGAAGCAAGCCAAGAAAGAAGGAAACTGTCTTTCCTTAACAGTTGTAGGCAGAATTTGTATCAGAGCCATGATACTAAGGCTGAATCACCAGAGGATGTGTTTAAAACAGCTTGGTCTACTCAAGTTTAAGAAGAACTGATGAACGGCAGTTTTTAGTTGGGATAGAGAAATGGGGGGTGAGGGGGGGGGGAAGGGAGGAAAAAAATAAAGAGGAAAGCAGAGCTATAACATGGGTAGGGCAAAAAGCCCATATGCTGAGTTTCTGAGTAGCCATTTATGTGATAGTGAAGGTAAGAAGTTTTGCCACTTATTTTTTTGCTGCACTTACATGTGGAAAGAAGGCAGAATGGTATTAAGCTGACATCCTGCCCCAACTGCCAGAATGTCTTATGTCTTCAAAGCCTAGATTCACACAGCAGAAGGCTCTGTCTGCTTTAGTCACTTGCTCACTAGTAAAGGATCTCATACAGTCTGTGGGAAACCTGGGCTCAAATCCCTCTTCTGTTGTTGGAAGACTAGGAAATGTAAGTCCTTTTCATTTCATTGGTAAGAAGAAACTTAACTGCCAGACTGCAGGATATTTTGAAATTGGGAAGTTCTCAGTCTCTTCTGTTAGTTCTTTTCCATTTCACATGCCATACTTAAATGTTCTTTGAGTCAGAGCAGAAATAGCTATCTAGTGCCTACAACACCTGCCTGAAAGGTGGAGAACCTCAGCTTTTGGTCCTGCTTGACTTCTTGATAGTTACAAGGAGGATTGTGTCAAAATTCTCACATGCCTTAGTATGTAGACCACTGTGCTGTTCTCACCAGGGCTGTGCCTCAAGGCAGCGAAGTTTCCAAAGATGAAACACTGATGGCATACAAGGGTGATTCCACTTCATGGAATTGAAACCGCAGCTCCAGAAACTGCCAGGTTTTTTTTTTTTTGCCCTTGTTTGTCACATTTTGGACTTAGGGTTGCAGATGTCAGCTATGATCCCTAACTTCCTAGCTCCTTTTTGTCTTTCTTGTCCATTCTTTCTTTAACCTAACTCAAATTTTCAACAGGATTCTTCTGTGTGTAGAATTGCAGCTTATTCTGATCCTATGTTGTCTTGTTTTCCTCAGAGTGATGTGACTATGTTTCTGACTGTTTTTCTGTTTGCAGTACAAGTCTGCAGGAAACCAGTAGACTCTAAAACTCTCATTACTGTTTTTGATATACAATCTGCCATCTTGATGGAAAGATCTGGGAGTAATTGCTGAGACAGTATCTCCAAATTACAGAAGTCTGTTTCACATATTTTTCTTTGAAGTCACTATCAATTCCTAGGATGCAAAAAAGTTTATTACAAAAACTCTGGATAATCTGTGCCATTCTAATAAACTATTCCCATTTAATTTTTCTCTTTATGCAGATATCAAATTGCAGATCTTTGTCAGAAATGAGTTATATCAGTAGGGTGCAGAACAATAATTATTCATGCCAGGACTGCAGTGATAGACATTACTCATAACGACTCAAATTAATCATAAGGCATATGATTGATGATGAGTACATCAAATTATTTGGTGTGGATGCGTGAGGATTGTGGATATCGTTAAACATGTCTTTGATCCAAAATCAGAGGTGATTTTTTTTTTTGAGAGAGCTCAAATCATCTGGCTATTTTATTTAGTCATTAATATGAATCCACATAGCAAATAAAGGCAATCAAAGGCTCTTCAGTTGCCACTGGCAACTTTAAAATCTGTGTGAGAAGAGGCTATAAACAGTCATGTTTCTCCATAGAATATTGTTACTGCCAACATAACGTTGTATGCTTACAGCTACCTATGCTTAAGGCACATATGTAGGCCTTAAGATTTGATGAGGTTAATACAGGTGGGATCTCAAGTCAAAGATAAAAGGAAAAGCAAACGAATGTAACAAGAAAGAAACAAAGCAAAATTGTGTTTAGTGTTTTTTCTTCTTCTTGTAGAAGAAGGATGTGGTCTTTCCTCCTTTGCTGAATTTTTCTTAGTTAATTTCTGTTAAATGATAATGCAAAATCATATGCCTATGTTAGTCTGCCCTTACTGGAGAACTATTTGTACACGTACCTTCTGAAGATTTTGAGTTTATCACAGGATAAAGTCTCTTTACTTAGAACTCTTCTTTTTTATGTCCTCTACTCATGAGTAGGGTGTGAATGTGATCTTGGCTTTCACCCTTCAGTATGGCAACGAACTGAGCTGGCAGGAGTGGCAAATAGTCTATACTGAAGAGCATTTACAGGTTACTTTCTTTCTGGAGCAAGTAGGCAGATGAAACTGAGAAAGGGATTGGAAGTTTCTGAGTCACAATTTCTTTCCTGGGTGGCTCAGGAGGTGCTTTAACTACTTGCTGTCCCAGACATGGGCAATTGAACACAGGATCAATTTGGCCCTCAAATAAAGAAGAAATCATGAGTCTGAGAAAAATTGTTCCATTTCATGAATCAATTTTCTCATATGAAGACACAGCACATTCACAGAATTTCTGCAAACAGCATAGAAGGCAGATGTATATTATCTGTGATGAGAGGAAATGGCTGAATTACTTATTGGGAAAAAAATTAGTTTCCTTGATGACTCATTATTTCAAAAATTGCCTGTTAAGTTAATAGGCAGTATTTATTTTTATTATAGTTTATTATTTCTATTACACTAGCACTCAGGGGCTGCTGTCAAAAACTGGGGTCTTGCTGTGCTTGGCACTATGTACAAATAAAGTCTTCTGATGGTCTCTGCCCCAGGAAGCTTACTGATTTAAATGCTGAGATTGGACATACATCAAGTCTCCAGATAAGCGTTTTAGAATCTCTTCAGGTGGTACAAAACAATGAGGAGATTTCTCCAAACTGTTGATGTTTTGTTTTTTTTCCCTGAAGGAATTTTCTGTAGCAGAGGAAATAGCTTAAAATGGTAAACCTTTCAAAGAAGCCTAAGTTTCTTTGTCTTTGGCAAAGAATAGCATAAGAAAGGGCATGATGAACTCTGAAGAAGCTTGGACCAGTATTAAAAGTACTGACTTGTTGTTCTCATCTTCAAGAGATACTTAAATATATAGATTCTAAAATAATCATTTTAGGTTGACAATACACAGAGTCAATATACACATACATGTGATGCTATTTGTGAAACAGTAAGTTACCAAACGGTAAATGTTTTAACACTATCACATTGAAAACTCAGCATTAAATGAAGCCATGCAGTACAGGAATCAGCAGGAAAAAAATACCAACCATTAGTTCTGGGGAAAAAGGAGAATATAAATTCTTAAAAAGCTGGCATTTTAATAGATGCTGAATAATAAGCAAATCATTAGGTACTGTGTCATGATGCCTTTACAGCTTTGTCTGTATTTTTAGTATAGCTATATCTCCATAACTCCCACCTCCATATCTTGTCCATTATTTTTTTCTTACTTAATTTGGCAACTCTAATTGATGATAATTTCAGTGTCACTGTATCTTCTTAAAGTAATTAATATCACATTCACCTAGCAGTACAAACTGCCCACTCCTTGTATTTCAGTGGAAGTTTTCAAAGAGAACATTCTGTGAGAAGCGTGCTCACCACCTATTTAGTGTGCTCAGAAATTATCTCCATAGTCTATAAAAATAACAGTACACCAGTTTCAAAACAGTCTATTGGCAGAAATGGAATCACACTCATTTGCTTCATGCATTTGACATTATCTTGTGATATCTAATTCACATAAATTTGGTATTGGGAGAACTGTTTCTCAAAAGTGTAGACTTGAAAATCAGAGGCAGAATTTACATAGTGCTTTTCCCTGGAATGCAAAAGTATGAAGAAAGAATCAAGTGCTACTCATACATCCAATTTAATTCCTGTGTAGTACACTGTAGAAGTTGCTTCTATGTCATTTCCTTAGGCTCAAATGAGGGAAAATTCCAACAACTTGTAGTTAGACTTTTTCTTTCCAGTAAACTGCATAACATCATATTTTAATTGTCTTTTTTTTTACTGAAGTTATTTACAAACTTAATTGCCCTGTCCTATACAATTCAGTGCAATACAATATAGTGTGCATTAATGATATGTTCAAAGCAGTGCAGGAGTTTTCCAAGCTTGAAGTTGAGATATTTTAGACGTCTCATGCTAATATCTATATGTCCAGTCTATCTTTTTATAAACAGAGCAGTGAAAATCTTCATGAATCTATTAAGAAACCAATAATTAGTTATGATCCATAATGTTCCTTCAGTATGCGTTTGCTGCACATTTTACAGATTTGTTAAGACTTCAAGATATAGTGAGTGGACTTACTGCCTTATGTCTGAAGGGTAACCATATCATCCCAGTGTCTCTTTATTAAAAAGAGAGAGAAAATAATTTTCCATGATTTTTCCAGTAGAGATCCCCCTACTCCCTGGTATTGACTGCCTGTCTACCTGTACTTCTCAATTAATTTTGAAGAGTGTCATTGTGTACTTTGTGTCTGGAAAGTGGAGTAATCAGTTAATATTCAGAATAACTGGATGATTTAATCTTATGAGTGTTTACCTTGTGATTCTGCAATAGAGAAAATCAAAACAGTGGGAAGGACACACTAAGAACAATTCAAAGGTGAGCTCTGAGGAGGTTTTCTTCCTGAAATGAATATTTCTAACTGCAAATCCCATTTGCATTAGCAGATCAAAATAACAACTAATACTCTTGTATTCTAGAACAAAACTTTTCTCTTAATAAAACAGGTAGCAATTCCTGTATTCTTTCTATACATAACCTGTTCAAGCTAATTGTATCAGTAGATGTGAGGCTACCATGGAGAGAAATCAAAGGATTCTGGAAGAAATTTGTTTACTAAGTCTTTTGAACAAGAAGGTGCTTATGATGCAAGGGGCTCTTAGGAGCTCTGATGTTGCCTGATGCCTCACAGCAGTAAGGGAGGCGTGTTAGGTTAATGGATGTCTTGTTTGTGATCACAGTGGCTCAGTAAGAAAGGCTTACTGAGAAAATTTGGAATAAAAAAAATTCAGATTTACTGAGAAACAGAAAGCAGCCTAAGGACCTTAAAAAGGCCACAGGTTAGGTAAGGATTAGGCTGAGATGAAAGGTTTAAGAATGGTATGGAAGTTTGGTGGGAGGAGGAGAAGAAATCTTCAGAGAGATGAGCTCTGAAAGTTCTTCTGAAGATTAACCTGGAAGCATGATTGTCAGGAGTTCACTTCAGATCCTAAAAATGTCTCAAAATGAGCAGATTCTTTTAATGAAAAAATGTGTGCACATGAATAATAGCAAGAACACTAGATTGAGAAAAAACTATTAGGGTTTATAGGCTACAAATTCCCATACCTACGGATATCAGTGGTGATTCAGTCTCCCTCTTACACATACAAAATTTATGAGGTTCTATTTTTGTCCACAGAACCTCACGGTGTTCTTATAGGGTAGCTATGATTCAAGAGATTACGCATCTGCCCATCAGCAAGTGAAGGCAAAGTGGGTGGGAGAGAGGAAGAAAGAGAAGGGGAAGAGCCATCATTCATTTCTCAATTAACTGAGTAGCACACAGGGCAAGGAAGAAGCAGGGAAAGAATTATGTTTCTGTGACGTGAGTGCAAACCTAGCAACTTCTGAGACTGCTCCTGATGTGCTGCATGATGCACTAAGACTTGCCAAATTTAGCAGTGTGATCCTACCTCACTCCTATCTAAAAACTTAAAAAACCTCTGCCAGGGACATACAGTACCCTAAGTATCCTGGCTATGGTTTCAGTCCAAAAGCTCCAGGAAAGTTGGGTATTACCTGGAATTCCACGTAGAGTAGAAAGGAATATTAATAAACTGTGTAGCACCTGTTGTGACCCATACAGAACTGGTTCAGCTTGCACTACAGTTGCTGCTGAGAAACATCTTGTAGCCCAGACAGTCTGGGTCAAACCTATGTAACTAGCAAGTCTAAATAGGGTTCATTTTTCCCTACTTATTCCAAAAAGAGTCCCGCAGCCATTTCTTTCCATTAAGTCCCTAATGACTGACAAACGTTCTCTTTGCTCCCAGAGAGAGTTGTCTTCCTCCTCAACAACAGAGCACAGCTGAATATAGCTCGAAGTTTGTTTGTTTGGAATCACTTCATGGTTTTTTCCTCTGCTGCCTGATTTCTTGATTTTTAAATTCACAATTGAATTTTTATTATCTTAAGGGTTTTGAATGCTGTTTTTTCTGTATAATTTTTTATCTTTATTTCAGTACCATTAATCTCACATTGATGCCATCTCTGCATTTTAGATTGGCAAAAGATAGCATTATCTTTGTATCTCTGCTCTGTACGTTAACAACTTTCTCATTTATTTCATTACATTTAAAAAACACCAGTAATATTTTTTTTTGGTAAATGCATTTTTGGAGCTCTCTATTTATGACCCCAGTTTTTTTTAATTTGGATCTGTATGTAAAAGATAACATGGACAGGGAAGTTTGATTTGCAGTTAAGTGTTACAACTTCACTTGAAACCATGCAACTATAATCCATTTTAACCATATAAGCTGGGTCAAGATCACTAATGCAGACTTCATTGCTTACTGTTGTGGGTTGCTAATTGGAGTTGTTTCAGGAAAGATTAAGTAGACACAGTGTATTTGGTTATAGGGGAATTTATTTTCTCTCCTCTTAAAACCTCACAGCATGCTTAATACTGACCTCTGAATTCTTGTTACTGAGGTTGCTTGGCATTTTGTTGACTTTTTTTTTTTTTTACCATTTGGCCACTTGTTGTTTGTGATACATTCTATAGATATGCCTCTTTGCATTTTCTACCTGCTTAGTTCTTTTCTGGGCTTGGTGTTATATTTAATATTTTCAAACTAATACAGTGTCAAACATATTTTTTCAATAGTTGAAGTATATTATGTCACTATAGCTTTGACCAGGCACTTTGGATTTCCTTGCATGCAGTCTATTCCCACTACTAAGCCAGTTATCTTAAAATTCAGTTTACTTTGCTTTTTAAGAGTGTTAAATTGAAGGATTTTATATTTGTCTTAGAAGAAAACATCTAGCATCCCTTTGAATTATTTATTTGAATTGTTTAGTTTTTTTGCAATCTTTATTACAGATTTGGATGCTCAGCAGCTGTTCATCTCTTGCACCAAAATACTACGATGAAACAATTTTGTAGTGCCCCTGAGTAAAACATCCAGTTCTATTGATATGTACTGTGACACATTCCATCCCTTCTGCTCTTCTGTCTTCCTTAGCTTAACTTTCCTTTGGATTTCTTAAGCATCTACAGCAAGACCAACTGCAAACAGATCTTCACCCTCCAAATGACTCAATCCTTCTGTCATACAGTTCACTTATTGGTGTAACATCTGCTATATGGAACAGTTATATCCTCTACTTAGTAGGTTTAAACTACTCTGACACAGAAACCTCTTCATTTCATCTGTAGCAAGCTGGGGAGTCAAATTGTGTGTCTATGTGTGAGTAAGAGGCAGTTTTCTTATTCTCTGCCTGTTCAGGAATTTCTGATCACCTGGAATGAACCTCAAATTCTCAAAAGTTTGAACAAATAAAGCCAGGACTAATGTCTGGTTTAGGACCATTTAAAGTTGTCTATTCTGATGATAATTTCATGTGTGTGACGTGCAGTGCTAATGGAAAAACTTGCACATTGTGTCTTCATCTTATGGGCTGTGATAATACCTGTATGAAGCAAAGCACTGGAATTGTAAATAGCTGATATTCGTTTCACCATCTAGAGTAACATACTCTGAACTCTCCAGTCGAGGGTCTAGCACCCTCCTTTTTCTCTCAGTCTGGAATAAATACACTGAATCATGGTGACTCCAGGCTTACTAGAATTCTTGCTGGGCCTCTTGCCCAGCTGAAATCTCAAGTGCAGCTCTCATGGGTTCTGTCAAATTCAACAGACAAGTAGTGCTTCATTTTTTTTTCCTGCATTTTTTTTTTAATGAATAAAATGGTTTTGAACGTATACTTTGCCTTAGCCTTTAATGTATGCTTCATTCTTTTTTTCTTAGAGATCATTTGTTTCTATTGCTTTCAACTTTGTCATTTATAAACAGTAACAGTCAGAAACAGAAGATGCCTTAGTGCAAGAACTAGTTCTAAAATAAGGTAGAAAAAATACAGAGATAAGTGTAGTGACAAAGAACGTTTCGTTCAAAATGTTTCAGACTTTGTGTCACAACGTTTTCTTTTTTTATTTTATTGACTTTATTATTCATTTATTTATTAGCCACATCATTTTTTCATTACAGCTAAAAATGTGAGATATCTAATAAGCTACAGACTTGTGACATAGGTCTTTAAAAGCATGGTTTCATCATAATCTTAAGTCTGGGAAATGCATGCTTTTTTTTTTGAGCGCTGACATTTCTTATCCTTAACATTTTTTGTTGATATTTTTACAGGTGTACTGCTGATGATTTAGAGCAGTGTTACTGAGGAGAATTGGGTCTCTCTAGTTTCAGACAAATGTATCATCTTTTTACAGAACAAAACATTCATATTCAGAGTAGAACATAATTTTACTTAATGAGACAAGAACAATTTGCTGGTGTAGCTCCTGTGGTGTCAATAAAAGTAGATTGTAATTTGATGCCAATCACTCTGGCTCCACGTACAGCACTAGGTCTATCTACACTTGTTTACACCAGCTGCGAATTTAGCCCAGTATTCTAGCACAAGTAAATGCTACAATTTTGTAACAAGTTTTATTTTCAGATTGTTGTTCAATCTCTTGTAGATTTGCTCAGAGGTTTTTACTTATTTCATCTATCTGCTTTGCTTGCTGTGTCTGTTCCTCAAAAAATGTCTAAGGCAGGGCAGCAGCCCACACATAAGCAGAAGCAAGACAGAAGGAGGAGGAATGAAAACAAGGAGTCAGTAGAGCAGTGCCAGGTTTCAGTAGCTGAGGATCTGCTCAGAAACATTTTCAGTGCTTCTTTCAGTCTTGCTAATGATGGTGTGTATCTTCAGTCTTTGGTTTGAGTCCTTTGGGAAACACACTAGCAATAAGAATAGAAAAGCAATTTAGGTGGCATCTTTGATCATCATTGCTGTCAATCAAGCTGGGGCTTGGCATTAACATATGCTCTTCTGAGGAAAAACTAATCTACTCCATTTGGTAACATTAAAATTGTTAGTATTACAAAAATGAGATTGAAAACTTGAACTTTTTCATTGGAAGCCTGGAGAAGAGTGGATGAAAACTTCTAGTGCTCTTTTGTTGGAGAACAAGGATTCACTGAAACATACTATTCATAGGAAAATCTTTTACAAATATACTCTTTATTTTCAGCTTCCAGGAGTAAGTACGATGTTAGTGAAATGCTCTGTGTTAATTCTTGTAGATTAAGATATATTCCAATTTTTAAAAGTGGTTTTATTTATAATGTTAAGCTTAATATGGTAAGAATAGAAGACAAACTGAAATGCAAACAAAGCAATCAAATACTGCATAATTATGCTGAGGGCTTTATTATTTTTATTTTTATTCCCCCTCCACTTTATTGCTTTGTAGATGTTTTCAGGTCTTTGACTTTTTTTTTCCTTCCATCCTGAGTCAGGCTAATACATTTTTACCAAATTTGAACTTTCTTCCAGGTATGGAAAAAACTTTTGTCTAGTTCTAGTCAATTTCATTATAATTTTTAAAGCTGAAAACTACTATGATATCTATAATGAAGTTACTTAGATTAACAGAGGTTGCAGTCATCAGAATGAAAAATAACTTTTCATATTTGTTTTCAACATTTAATTTTGTAATTCTGACAGTGATCTGTGTTCATATTCTGAATCTTACATGATCTGTAAGTGTTCTTAAAAATTTTAATTGATCACGTCTGCACTGAACAATGTTGTATGTTATGACTTAGATGACTCAGCTGACCCATATATAATGTGTGTTAGCTTCCCCAGTGAGAAAACTGCAAGAAAGCCAATACTGGCTTTAGCTGGGATTCTCATGTAAGCATAGCTTCTACAAAAACCTAGCATCAAAAAAAGAAAAAAAGAATGTTTATGGCAATCAGATTCTTTATTCAGTATGTGATATAGATGCTTAGTTAGTCTGCAAAATAGGACTTCATTTTATTTTGTTTTTAATAAAATGTAGCACAGACTCAATGAAAAAAGATTTAATTATTGTTTTCATTAGTTCCAAATTTGGATGGAAGTTATTTAAATAAATTGTATCTCATGAGTAACATTTCTCCTGAAAATTTTACGAAAAAAACCCTGTAAATCTATCAGTACAGAATTGGTGAAAATGAAGGAATTTGAAATTCCTTGGACACAGTACTCCAGTTGGGCCCACACAAGGGCAGAGTAGAGAGTGACACAGTAAAGAGTGGCCCTGCTGGCCACTCCTCTTCTGATGCAGCCCATAAGACCAGTTGCACCCTGGGCTGCAAGTACACACTGCTGGTTCATGTTGAACTTTTCATCAATCAAGACTCTAACTTCTTCTCAGCAGGGCTACTCTCAAGGAATTCTTCCAGTTTGAATACGTATCTGTGAGTACCTCAACACAAGTGCAAAACCTTGCATTTTGCCGTGTTGAACCTCATTAGGTTCACAAGGGCCCACCTTTTGAGTTTTTCAAGGTCTTTCTTAATGGCATCCCTTTCCTCTGCTTTATCAATTGCACTGCTCAGTTTGATGTCATCAACAAACTTACTGAGGTTGCATAAATGTAAGTTTTGCTTAATAATGTAAAACTGGAAAAAAAATGTTTTCAGTCTTTGTCAATAATCATCAGAACGTATTACTGAGAGTGCACTGCAATATACAATCTTGAGGGCAAAATAATGCATTTCTTTGCAAGGTATAGCTTAGGTAGGGAGAAATGGGAAAAACATACTGTGCTTCAATCTGGAGCAGATCCAATAGGGCAGTCAAAGCAACCTCTTCTAGGTTTAAATTTGGGGAAACTGTGAGTCACACTTTATTCCCCTCAAATGATAATTCTTGTATCTCATAGTTAGATGCTCTAGTGTTATATTATTTCCATGGCAGAATAAAACTGAAAGTGTTGCGTGACATGCACTAAACAGAATGTGTTAAGATGTCTGTCTTAGTTACCCAGAAAAAAATCTGGAGTAACTCAAGATTTTGGCTCATTGATTTTAGACTTAGCAAAATGTAAAGGCAAGTGTAACTGAAGAAGTATCAAAGTCACTTGGAGTTAATCTGTTTTAGGTAAACTGATACAATGTTGTTAAGTCATGTTTATAAAAAAAAAAAACACAAAGGGCTCAAGAGAATTGGTAGAGAGAGCTTAACAACATGATTTTTTTTTTTTAATGAGTCAGAAGAAGAGCTGTCCTTTCTAGCTATCCTGTTGCTTCCAACTGCCTAGCTTAGTGTCTACTGACGTGATGCAGAGATTTGGCAGAGCACAAATATTTTTTAAAGCTTACTCATTAACACTTTGGGTCCATCCATCAGCATGACTGACATCAAGAGACAAAGCAAATTTTTTATAGGACACAACATGTATGAAAGGGCTTTCTGTGAGCTAATGCACCACACCTGACAGATGTGAGTCATTTGACACAATGGGTGGTACTCATGCACACTCTATCACCTTGCAATCAACCCAGTATAACATTCCTTCTTATTTTCTGAATCCATCTTTCTTCAAAGTAAAGGGAATTTATGAATAACTGCACATGAATCAAAGCAAAATCTTCCATATATGCTGTCTCTGAGATGTTACTAATAATGTTGTTCATTACATAATTTGATATGTTATTAGGAAAATAATAAGGACTTCTGGAACTGTGCCTAAGAGATATGTACAATGTGTTCCATGCCAGGCACTTTGTACTATTGCACCAAACAAATCTGGTAAAGGCTAACTGGCATCAATGAGTAACATAGAAATTCAAAGATTACTCGTCACCTCTTGCTTGTCTGCTCAGTATTGTCTCTAAAAGGTAATAGGCTTCATTACATCTTTCCATATGCAAATCGTAAGAGTCACAACAGATTTTAAAGCAATATTACCATTATGAGGAAATAGAAACAACAAAAAACTCTGAAGAAAACATCCTCTGTTTGAGAAATTGATCTATCAGAAGCAGACATTACAATGTGGAAACTTTAAAGAGAAAACTGAAACTTTTTAAGCCATCTGAAAATCTTTTGCCAAATGTTTCAGGGGGCTCCTCTGCCTATATATAGAAGCAAGGGTGACTGTACTCTGTAGCTTGCCCTGTGAATTCACACTGCAAAGTGAGTCTGATCCACACTCATTCATCATATGTGTCAAGCCCTGCTTCCTATCTTCCATCATATGCTTTTTGGATTTTGTCCACAGAGTTTGAATCTTATCTTGAATTTTATTTTGAACCAAATAGTGGCATAGAATTGTAGAATGGCTTGGGTTGAAAGGGACTCAAAGATCATCTGGTTCCAACCCTCTGCCATGGACAGGGTTGCCGACCTCTAAATAGGGTACTAGATCTGATTGCTGAGGGCCCCATTCAATCAGGCCTCAAACATCTCTAAGGATGAGGCATCTACAGCTTCTCTGGGCAGGGTTGGGCTCGCTCCACAGATCCAGGCTTGGCTGAGTTACCCATTCCCATGGGCACAAGGGATCCCTTTTAATGGTGGAAGCTAAGTGTTTCCGTCTGCAGAGCCCCATATGCACCAAAGTAAAATCAGGATGGTCATGTTTTGTGAGGGAGAATGGGGCTGGATACTTTGTCATATTTCAGTGAGAGGCTTTCTATGGAAAGAAACTCTGATACAACCTTTTGCATTGGTTACTAACCCGTTTGACCTAAGCATTTGTAGTGAGTAGCCACAATTTATTTTGAAGAGCTGAGCTCTCTTCTGCCATGTTTGATGAAACTCTTTCTGGACAGTCAATATATGACACTCATTTATACTTGGAGTAATTGAGGAATGAGAATGAAGAATTTGTCTTGAAGACTGAAGCCTGGAGGGCACTACAAATTATTTAGCTATCAGTCTCGCAAAACACTGTACTGGCGACTGCTGCTGGCTGTCTTCTCTGAAGGTTGTTGAAGTGAAATTGAGATATTGATATAAGTTTCAACCAATTTGCAAAACCAGAAAGTATCTATGTAGATGATATTATCCCCAAAGTCCAAGGAAGATATTGAAATTAAGTATTAATGGTATTTCTTGTCCATAATAATCACAATAAAAAGGTATAAGTAGAATGCAATGAAAATATTATTCTATTAAGCACAGTTTCCATGCAGAATCAAAAGGGCGAAACAACACTGTAATATAAAGAAATACAAAATGAAAAAAAGCAGCAGACAATGTAGCAGACCACATCTATACATACAGTATCTGAATCTTCATTTGCTCTCTGGATCTCCTTTCTCCTTCCAAGTATCTCAGTAGGTGTAAAATAATCCAGACAAGAATGAGTGGCAACTTCATAGATCTTTAATATTTTTGAGCTGTTGAATTCCCAGTTCAATCACCTGTAATGTCTGCAGACTGCAATAACTTTGAAGAAAAGTTAGAGAAAATAATGGCACAAATAATTCTTCATTTGGTAGCTAAGAATATTCAACATGATGACAGGATGAGAGAAAAAGAAACCCAGGGAACAATCACCATGCAGCAATTCCTGATAGCAACTCCAGAGGAATCAGGACATGCTGATTGTTTCTGGGGAGAAAAAGAAAAAATAAAATAAAAATAAAAGGCCTTTGGGCTTCAGAATCTCTTCCTAGCATTTCAATAATACCAGCACATGGTTCCATGGCATCATTTTTTTCCGCTGAAAATCTGAGTTTTGCTGTTTCCCTTTCTACTATGTCTGTTTCTTCAGTCCAATTCTCTATTGCTTGCACAAACAGTGTGCATTCCCTTCAAAAAAAGCACAAGAACAGACTTCCTTGAGCATTTAAAGGAGAACAGACCTGAAAAAATATGTATTATTCCAGGTAACTTTTCTTTCTTGTCGATATTTTCTCCTAGTACAATGCTACTAATCAAGGGGCAGTATCCTGTGTGCTGGGAAGGACAATGGCAATGGTGTTAGGAACGCAATATTTCTTCGCTTCCTTCAAATTGTATCCATTTCTCTTTAGTCAAAAGCTTCACAAAAATGTGGAATAACCTTTTTTTAGAGATTGATGTGTAGGGAAGTATAGAATAAGAGGGATCAGCTGCAAGAGAGATTCATTAAGTTAGAAGTGGAAAAGCCTTGCTTTGGACTTTTAGCAGTGAAATCAGGCCTTTAAAGCCTCATGTTGTTTTTGGCAGACATCCTCCTCCTCCCCATCTTATTTACACTCTCTGTTCACGTCGGCTTCTCTTTGCAGCCTGTTATTTGCAGAGCAGAGCTTTTTTGCACTTCCTTCTGCCAGCCTCCAGCTGATCATGAGCTATAGAACAGTCACCCAGAAACCTGTCACCACTGGAAGGGTGCACAGGAACGGGGGATATAAGTTGGATGGCAAACCCTCTGCGACAGGCTGTAGAAGAGGCTGAGTCAGCCTCTTGCTCAAAAGGCCATTGCAGCATTCAGTTACTGATCTACTTGCCATGTGTGATTGCACATTGCTGTTAAAATGGCATATTGGCCCTAATCCTGAAAAGCTTTCAGGCATGTATGCATTCAGTGAGATAAAGGACTACAGGGAGATGTCTACATTTCCTACAGTGACATGATACTGTTAAAAAAATATATAGGTGCTGTGATCTAGAATTACTTTGTGAGACTGGAGTGTGCACTAAAACATAAATGCACATATATGTGATCTGAACATATATACAGTAGATCTCTGCCTCTGAGTGATACTACCACAGGGATAATAAGGCCTAGAAATAGTATAGTGAAATAATTTAGATTGCTATTTTTGAGTCTTTCATTTCTGAACTGACAAGGAGTAGATTGCTATATCCTCAAATTTGTCTTCGAAAATTATCTACAAATAACTTGTTTGTGAAACTCGTTTGACAGGGTACTTAGAGCGATCACCTCTCTATTGATTCACTGAGACTGTGCATTTGTTTGTCTTTAAACTACTTCTTTACCTCAGCCTGTAGCAGTTTATGTTCTCAGCTCCAAAAATGCATATTTCACTCAGCACCGTCGCCCCCGTGCAAAATTCCTATAAACATAAAAAAATATTTTTCTGCATCTGCCTTAGAGTTTGACATCAAATTTCATAGAATATCACACAATTCATGCTGCTTAATGTGTAGCACAAAGATCAGGAACTCCTCACAGCCCAATAAAGATGTTAACCATACTGTGCCCCTCTTGCAGTTGTTGCTGTCACTGAATCAAGAGTGTCAGTGACAGTGTTGCTCAACTACAGGTCCCAAACTATGTAAATGTAAATGAATTACATACACATGCCTGCCTACTTGTGTACATGTATTTATCTATATATCTATATACACATATAGATTTACTGGCCTAGAGAATATGCAGGGAAGTTCTGAGTCAAATCTCTCTATTTCTTATCAATCCTTCAATGCTACATCAAAACCTCCATCTCCTTTTATTTTATAATTTCCTCAGAGATGGCCAACTCATTTCCCTCTGACTGATTCTGATCGAACATTGCTATTGGGCTGTTTGCTCATGTTTGAGCAAAAGAACTGCTTTGGCAAGGGACTGAGAATTCTTTGTGCAAGGCATCAGCACCTCCAGGAGTGATAAACCCATTGGTTTGGGAACTGCACTGTCAGCCCAGATCAGCAGGTACTATGATTTTTCTTCTAGTTTTCCTCCAAGCAGAGGGTTAACAGTGTTACTCAAAGATGATGCTCTGAGAACGCTAATGTAAGATTGCTTGATGCATGTATGAATTTAACTAATTCCCACCAGCCAGCAGTGACTGAAGATGCAGACAATGAATCAGGGCCAGTGCCCTCTCTCTCCTTGTCTGTATCTTTGCAGCCTTGTACTTTAACCAAACAGGTCCTGCTCCCCGCAGTCAAGAACTCTATTCTTTGAAGTGAGGTTGGGCCTGGTGCAGTCCCCACAGTAGAAGGCCTGTGTGTCTGGATGTTACACTGGACTCTGTGCTTTGTCCTGGCTCAATCTTGTCTCTTCTGTTTGCAGGTGAGTGAATAGAACTCAAAACCAGATTCAATGGTGGGAACGCGAATCTTCTGAACTCATAAACTACACAGAAGCCTGAGATGACAGAATTAGTACAGACTGCGCCTTGAAGATCACGTGGTATGTTGAGACATCCTACAGTCCACACTGAAGGTGGCCATTGCCAAACGCTCAGGCTGCAATACTCCTTTTGCCTGCAGGCCCACACATCTGTACTGATCCATTTCAAAATCATAATCACAAGGAGTTAATTGCTACTGGCATTTATTTCTACTTCTAGCTAATTGGATTGAGTATTTAAAAGAAAAAAAAAATCACATTTGTTTCACTTTGTTTTAGGTACAGACTTTACCAATTGACATTACACAAGCATTTTTTTTCAGGTTTAGATATTTCGTTATTGCAGTGAGATCCTTTTTCTCTAAAATGGAAAAGATACACTGAAAATCAACTTCTTTAGAAAGACGTTGGATGCAAACACGCTGTGTTGTATAATAAGAGCATCTCATCATCAGAGACAAAAGAAACTTTGCTGATGTTCCAGGCTGCTTTTCCTCTATATGTGTTTTATAGCTCGACATATGTTGGCTTCACACACATAAAAATAAACAGCTTGCGTTTTCTTAGATCAGAACAGCAACATATATTCATAAAACTACAAAGTATCTAAAAATAAATAATTAAATTAAAAAAAATGGAACGGGGAAAGGAAAATATAATCAGTGATGGAGAGAAAAAGTCCCACAAACCTTTTAATCAATACATACACACACATATATATTTATATATAAACATATTCTTAGCACTTCGGGTTTCACAAAGAGGCATTGCAGGGCACGATAATGCATTGAAAAACTCTTTGAACACTCAAGTTCAGACCTCGGACACATTCCCTCCAGGAGCTGTGCCTCGACCTGGGGGAGCTGCCCCGGCGCGGAGCGCCGCTGCAGTTTTCATTGCGGCCACGAGATGGCGCCACGAGCCCTCGTACCGCGCTGCGCACCTGCCAGGCTCCGCTCTGCTCGGTCCGGCCCGGCCCGACCCGGGGAGCTCTCGTTGCCCTTTTCCGCGATTCTAAAACGTAGGCATTGACGGGCAGAAAAAATACAAAAAAAATGCGGTTATTGGATGAATAATATTTCGCCACTATGTAGCTCAGACACCGTGCGGACCGTGCCAACAGGTACCCGGGGAGGAGGGAGGCAGCAGGGGCTCCAGGTGCCGGGCTTAGCGCGAGTGGAGCTCCCGCAGAGGGGAAGGGAGGGGCGCGGAGCCGTAGTGCCGCCGTCGGAGGGGCTGCGACCGCACGCATTTTTCCCTCTGGGCCCCGAAAGTGATCAGCTTTGCTTCTGCTTGATGGTCATTTCTAGGACAGGTGGCACTGCAAACCTTTCAGTCTCAACCGTTTCTCTCAATTCAGCCGTGCTAAAGACCTGAAGTGGGTGTTCTGATCACAGGATGACTGCCTGTGTGAGCGAGGCTGGCAGCGAGGGCAGTGCGTTCCCGCAGGCTGCCCCCATGCTCTGCGGTACTGTATCGCATCCTGCGAACTCGTGGAAATGAGTCCTTGGTGACGGTGGCTTGATAATGATAACAGAGGTGGAGCTTCAGAGTTAGGTTCCTAACTTAGTGTTCCTGTATCGAGAAAGCTCACCTTCAGGCATATTTCCTCACCTTGTGCTCTCACACTGATCTCCTGCCTGTGTGATCTGCTTCAGCATACATACTGTTCAAGGTGTGAGTTGTCTGCAGTGATAATACATCTGCACAGAATATGCAAGATGCCTGGCACACTTACTTGCTTTTATATCATAAAACATTCAGTAATAGTGATAAGTATGACCAGTATGTGAAACTAAATTAAAATAATTACTTCCATGTGTTGGACTTAATGGTGGCCTCTGACTAATTGTGGTCTTTGAATATGAAATCTGAGGAACGTGAATTTAGCAAAGAATTTCAGATGGCAGTTTCAGTTCTGTTTTATATGGCCTAGGTCTGCAAGCAAGATGTATGCATGAACTCTGGGAACTGGATGAGTGCTTATGTAATGCTTCATAACCTGGCGTCAGAGATACAAATGTCTGTTTGAGTGGTTCATATACACAGCAGTACCTGGAAGTCATACTGAGGATGAATGCTGGCAAAAGGGTTGTGAAGACCCCTTCTGTGTCCCCATTTTTCTACAAGTTCTTGGCTTTTTTAGAAGATGTGATGTCTCAAAATGAGATTAAGGTAATTCTCTCTGGAGCTGCTTGGGAAATTAAAGTGCTGTCTATTATTATATAAGTGCTTCTACTAGATTAAGGGAAATATGGCTGAGTCGTTTTGTTCTCTTCTACTTAAGCAGGACATAAGAACTTTGAGAAATACTGCTTGAAAAAAGACACTTCCCTCCCATTCTATTTTTTTTTTTTTTTCGAGGGATCATTCTTTTGGCATCCATCCAGTTCATTTGCATTAGACCCAAATCATTTATTCTGAATAAACATTTTTGTCCTGTATGTATATGTATACTCCTACATATCCACACATGTAATTTTTACAATCCAGAAAAGAGACTAAAGAACTTATGCAAACATCTGAGAGTGGGAGGCATTGATTATTAAACGAAGCAATTGAGTCCAGAGTACAAGTAATTGTGTAGAAACATCCATTTTTATAAGATTTGGATGACACACTGAGCTTGGCTCATGAAAAACATTCTAAAGTCATTTATTTTTTGTCTTTAAAAGATGAATACTTGTTTGAAAGTTCTGCTGATAGTAGGAGGTCTGTTCTACCCTGGATCCACCACTGATGAGGAGATCGACTGTTGGTTGTTTCTCAGCCAGCAGCAGAATAGAGGAGACTGTGTAGCAGTGGGTTTGCTTCAGAGATTTACAGAAGTCTGACTTTTTATATCCTTCTCATGAGTCCATATACATTATAATATTAGAAAGTAGTGAAAAATTTTAGAGGGAAGACCTTGATCAGACCTCACGAAAAGGCATTTTTTTTCATTATTATAATAATTTCTGTATTTGCTGGAACAAGATTTCCTGAATTCAGTCATCATAAATTACAATGGCTTGAGCTAGTCTAAGCCTTTACCTTATGTACAGGCTCCTGCCTTGGAGTACAAGCTGGAAGTTGGGGGGTATTTTCCCTGATGTTGCTGTAGGGTCAACCTCAGTGTCCAGCTTCCTTCGCTACAAGTAGCCTTCAGCCCGCCCTCCAATGGCGGGTGAATTCAGCTTGCTAGAGCATGCTTGTTGTGTTTGAGTGCTGGAATTCTGAACCAAAATGAGAAAGCCTAGGCACCCCCCTGGGAAGGTTTAATCTGCAATAATACTACTTCAGTCCTCAGTATTGAAGATCAATCCTTTTTTATCCTATGTTACAACTGGAGTTTTATTTATTTATAATCACTATTTTTCTTAGATTTAATACAAAAATCATTGCTTAAAAAAAAACCATTTTTAAAATTTTTTAGCAGCACTTCAGTGTCTGACAAGGGTATTGCTTTATGTTAATTATTTTTGATGTGAGCATAATCATGTACAAAATTTGCTTTCATGCACAAACAATCTTCCGTGTGAGTTTGTGTTTTTGAAATCTGAACCTTAGCAGGGAACAAAAGAAACTGTTACAATCATCAGAGTTATTATAATCTGATTGTCATAGAACAAAATACCTTGTCATCTCCCACTACGTGGCTCTTCCATATAACCGTTGCTTTGCATCATTTACTGTTATACTTCATTGATTATGTTGCTTCAAAATTGTTATTTATCCAGCCTCACAGTCGTTTGAACAAGAAAAGGTAAATATTATGGGCTAAGCTCTATTTTAGATTCTTATAAACAAAGCCCTTAAAGTTGTAATTCTAAACTCAAACATTTGGTGACACTGATGACCTCTGGAACAAAATAGAACCGGTTTCTGAATCAAGAAAGAGAAATAAAGTTGAACTGAAGAAATTATTTGTATCCACTCTGACTACCCAGATCTGGAGGAAACTTAGTGAACTGAATATGTTCTCTCCATTGGATTAGTTTTGACACATATCCAAAGAGATATTTAACCAATAGTTTGAGATTATAAACATCTGTCAACTAAATCAAAGATCCAAAGGCTAAGTCTAGCATTTGGAGGAACATGTAGATCCGTCTAGACATTGATAAACAGTTTTCTTACAAATGCCTTTAAACTGTACATAATTGTTCTTTTTCTAGTGGTAGTTTTCAGAAAATTATTATTAGAAAGATGGAAGAAATGTTTTATGCAGTGATCTTAAAATTGCATTCCAGGAATCTAGATGTGTTTTTAAGTAATTTGTGCCATCAGTATCTCTTTTGAGATTATATAGGAAAAAGACGTTTGACAAGAATAGAAAGTCATTGATTTAAAAAAAAAAAATAGTAGACATCCCATTCTTTTGTAAATTCATTGCGGGTCATAATGCTTAGCTTTACTGCATTGTTATTCTTTGTGTATTTTCTCCTTTCAAATCTGTTAAGAGCAGACAGGAGCAGCAAGAGCTGTATCTGTATGTGTTATTTAGACAGTATGTGCATATATATATATATTTATAAGTCATAGCTTTTTAGGTCAGTAATATGAAATACTACAGAGGCTAAACCTACAGATAATTTACAGCTACTGCAATTCTGGTTAATACATTCTGAAACAATTCTTTTCTGGCACAGATGGCAACATCGTAACTTCAGATCTCATTCCTAACCATTCCTGGCTGCTCTTGGGTGTGGGAAAGGTGATAATAACTGCTCATGAAGCTTTGTTGCTATTGATGATAAAAATGGCTTTAGGATAAACTGAAGGTTTTAATTGTGAAATACTGGTTTCTGTCAGGGCTTTTTTTTAAGTCATCAGTATGCACAATTATATAATTGATGTTTGCAGTGGTATATACAAAGACTACTCCAAAAGTGATGCCTTCTATTTTGGTACTTGCTGAACATCTATGGAGACCAAGCAGTGGATGCGAGACAGTAGGTGATGGGTTTCAGTACTGGCAACAGTGGGTCACCTCTGCTGGTGTAGGCAGTTGACAGCTTTAAAACCAAGTAATATTAGGCACCTCTTGCCACACGAGCAGGAAGGCATTTGTCTTTGCAGTACATGTAATTCATTCTGCCCTTTCCAGAGAAGGGGAATGAAGCTGATGAGTTGGAGCAAAAATCTTTTGAGAAGAGGCTGAGGAAAATGGGATTGTTAAGTCTGGAGGAGACTCGGGAGACCTTACTGCCCTCTCCAACTACCTGAAAGGAGGTTGTGGTGAGATGGGGGTTGGCCTTTTCTCCTGCATAAGCAGTGATAGAACAAAAGGGAATGGCCTTGAGTTGCAACAGAGAATGTTCAATTTGGAAATTAGGGAAAACTTACTCTCCAAAAGAGTGATCAGGTGCTGGAACAGGCTGCCCAGGGAGGTGGTGGAGTCACCATCCGTGGAAATGTTCAAGGAATGAGTAGATATAATACTAAGGATCATGGTTTAGTGGGAAATATTGCTGGTAGGTGGACGGTTTAACTAGATGATCTTAGAGGTCTTTTCCAACCTTAATGATTTTTTGATTCCATGATTTCCCATGCTTCCAAAATCAATTCCATCTAGTAGAACTTAGCTACTTCTGTTTTTTAGTTTTATTTGGAATGGTGTAAGGATCTGTAGGAGAGGTTACAAACACATAGGAAGACCAAAAAGGATCACAGGTGGAATAAATTAGAATGGTAGATTTATCTTGCCAAATGTTGGAAATGATATCAAATATACAGTTGTGATTACTTCTACTTCAGTAGATCCCTCTTGCCCATGACACTTGCTCTTCATTTCTCAAATCTTATCAGCTCCTCAGTGACTTTGCAGCATCCTTCCCTGTCACTTTGCCTGACAAATTAATGGGTGGTTGTTTGTGTGTATTGTAAGGTAAGCCTATCCTCTATGTTCCCACTGATCTCATGTTGGAAGGAGAAAGGAGAATAGTTCTGAAAGAACTTGGGTCTGGGAACATGGAGAATATCAGCTAGTACCTTACTAAATGCTTCTGTAGTTGTGTGAAAATGTCCAAAAGGTCTTATTTACAGCTAACGTATATAAAAGGACTTGAAAGTGAAAGCAACTCTGGCATATTCACTATCAATTCTTGTATAAATTCTGTAGCCTAAACCTTCGGGCATTCAGCTCTGCATTTGATTGTGTCCTTAGAATCTGGGAGAGTTACAGGACCCTGCATTCTGTGTGTGTAATCCAGGGTGCTTATGTCCCTGCTTTTCAAGGGTTTTTTTTTTTTTTTATTTTTGGGGTAATAATACCAAACTCCAAAATGCTTGCTGTTTCAGTATTTCCATAAAGGTTGAAGATTTATAGGAGCATGACAGTGATATTCCACACTAGCTAACAATTGAAATGTTTTATGGTGTTTTCCACACAGATCCCCTTTCCCAGCTTGGCTGTTTTTCTGTTTCAATTCACTCAGTGGCCCAAGCTTCGTGTCTTTGCTTTCAATCTTACTCAAGTCCATCTTGAATTCTTCTCTCTGGTAAGTTTCTGTGAAATTCCTCTCCTAGCCTGTCCATGCCCTGGCAGTGTGACCATCTGCCACTTGCTCTTATTAGGCTGTTACTTCTTTAATTGCAAAGCATTCTGCATGCTCCCATGAGAGCCACTGCTAGTTGGTTTTGGTGGGTGCAGTGAGTGGGATGAAATCCCTAACAGCTCTGAAGGCAAAGATCGTTTTTTCTGAGCAGCAGCTTCTGTTTCTAAACCCACAGGATACATATCAATAGAATATTTCCATCGTGTCAATAGGATTTTTCCATTCTTAGCCTGTGGAATTCTGATGATTCTTTCTAAGCATTAGAGCTGGTCTGATTCCACATGTATCAGCCTCTCAAATTTTCACTAATATGCAACTCTCTTTTGCTGGTTCTGTGCTGGATTTGTCAGCTGGCTGGCTTTGATTTAGGCAGTTCAAGTTCTAGGGCGTTTTCATGAATGTGGCTTAAAGCGTGGCAGGGCTCCTTTACAAGCAAGATGCTTTGTCATCAAGGTCTGTATATCAAAGCAACTCTTGGGCCTCTCACTGTAGACCTAAAAGAGATGTGGCTGTCTGTGCAGCACACAAAGGGCATTCCTGTGCACATGTAGGTCCTGGCAGTCTGCAAAAAAAGAATGCTGCAAATGAACTATTTAATGATTTTCTGGAAAAAAAAAAAGGTGTTATGAATATGATGGAGTAAATAGTAATGTTGTATTCTGAAAGCTAAACTTAGGACTCTTAGGACTGTGACATGTTTCCCACAAATCCAACATTCTCTGATTCTCTGTAGCTTCTGTTATCTATCAGGCACAATCATTTGCAATGGCAACAACTGGAAGGGCAACAAAATTTGCTTATGTGTCCATATAATAATATTATGGTCGCGTTTCCCCCCCACTGCCAAATTATTATTTGTAGAAGTTAGCACTTAATGTCCAGAATTATTTTCAACGAATTTCCCAACAGAAGAAATTGTTAGGGAAAAAAAAAAATAGTCAAAATACATGCTGAAATTTTTAAAGATAAGACATTGTAGTGTTTTTAATTAAACCACTTTCTTTTTGTAGTAAATTTAGACCAAATAAAAGGTTAAAAGAGAAAATTTTAAGTGCTGTGATTTTTACCTAGAAAATGCTATTTATGTGCATGGATAATCAGTTCATGCAAACACTGAAATTTTATTGAGATTCTATTCATGGGTGTCACCAAAATGTTCACAGAGATTCTGTCGCTACTATTCATCTGTACAAACATCATTTCACTGCAGTGTTCACAGACTGATATGTCAGGCCTCCTGCTCATAGCAGACAAGGTTCACTGACACGTGTGTTTGGAATGGTGGTCCTGGTGTGCTCCCCTCTACTGTGCTTGCATGGTAGTTTTGCTAAAAATATTTCACATAGACAGGATATGGCAGTCAAAGTTATTCAGACAATAGGCAGATTCAGCTCTTGGCCTCTTCAGTGAAACTTCTAGCAGTGTTAGTTGATGGAGTTTGCTCTGGTGTATTGTTGATCTGCACTAATGGACAAATGGGACTGTGGCCAAATGTAGAACGCATGGAACTGGCAGAAGTCCTTGGTCACTTACCAACATTAAGTAGTTTCAGACTAGTTCTGAGTTCATTACTAACCTGCTGGGCCATCTTGGTTGCCTTGTAAAAGTTTTAGACCTACAAGCAGCTCAGTGTAAGAGTAGTGTCCTTTCATTACATCTGTTTGATTTATTGGCTGCCTTTGGAACCGTCAGCCATGGCTGTGACCTTGAGCACCTGTGAGGCCTCTTGAGCTTGCTCAGGATCCGGGATGTGAATGTTTACTTTCCCTGAGCAGTTCTGGCTGCTCCTAGCAGTCCTCTGACTTTATTTATTTGAGTTTTCTCTGAGTCCTCTGGTAAGTTTCTAGATTTTCAGGTGTGGTTATACTTTTCAATATTTTCAGTGAATAAACAAAGGATATAGCACTTTACTCTTTTCTGCTTGCTTAAGACTCTGTTCTTACATACAAATGCTTGTCCTCTTCATTTCAGCATTTTTCTAAACAGATTTTGTGTTAATTTGCTCTCCCATTTCTCATTGTGAAGAGCTTTTGAGGAAGACCCCAGTTTTTTAGTCTATGTGATTAAAATTCTCAAGCTGCTTTTCAGTCAGCTGTTAGCTTTGCAGCGAGAATTAATAAGAAAATATAAAATACTTGCTACCATCTCAGAATGTCACTCAGGAGAAGGAGTTTTGAACTTGTGATCAGCATCAGGCCTCAGCTTCCTGCAAGCAGTGTGGGGGATGCTGCTGCTGCACATATTGTGCTGCTGCATGAGTGGGAGGAGATGAAACTTCTGCCATTTCTATGGCATCACTCAGCAAGGTGTAAATGAAGTATGAAATAAAAACTCTCAGCCCACTCAGTGCGCAGATAGAAAGAAGATATTGCTTTATACTTGCTGCTGTGATAAGCTATTTGCTGTAATATTAACCTTACATAGTGCCAGAATGCTCCCTAAGTTTTACAACCTCATGTCAGAAATAAAATGATTTCTTGTAGGTTTCCTCCTTTTTCTTTCTTTCCACCAACATATTGCTGCACATCAAAACTGGTTATGCAGTGCAGAGCAGGAATGAGGTAAAAAGACTGATGAGGAGATCCTGTTCTTAGAGAAAGCAATTCTGTAAGTGAATCAGTAGGCACAGTTTGCAGTGAACTTCAGGGTAAAATGATAAAGCACCGCACACTGGATGCAGCTCCAGATATAGAAACATTTGTTGTCTTCATTTTATTGAGCTCAGCCAGATGATTTGGAGGGAAGGAGCCATAGGTGGTAATGTATTTATGCTATGTTTAAATTCATTAGCACCAAGGAGTCTGTTGTGTTGCTAGGTAGCTTACTTGGTATAGTAGCAATCTTTGGAAATGCTTTTCAGCTCCAGTTTTGCCCCTAGGTCTTGCCTACATAGCTTAACAAATTGCTACCTGGAACCTTGTGGGATCCCATTCATTATTTTTAAGCCATAAACAAGTGTGTTGACAGCCTTCTTTTTATTTTGCTGGAAGTGTTGAGTTGCTGAAACTTCTGAGCTAGATCCAAAGCTGGTGTAAATAATGTAGCTTCACTGATGTCAATAAAATCAGGCCAGTTCATACCAGCTGAAACTCGGTCCCTTCAGAAGCAAGTCAGCCCCTAATCTTCATGCCATTCACATAAAGGCATATATTTCTCTATGGTTTTTTAATCCTCTGTCTCCTTTGTAGAACTAGGTGGTTTGTGCTACAGACAGTGCTGAGAGATAGAAAGAAATAAGGTGGATGCTGATTTAAAATGCTGGACCCTCTCCTGGTCTGCCAGAGACCTCTGTGTGGCAGTTTCTCTCTTTGTGTTTCATTCTTTTCTTTATTTTCTCATCTTAGAAAATTGTGGGCATAAAGCCACCAAACACTGCAGTGTATACTGCAGTAATGGGAGCTGCAGTGTAGGTTGGTAGATGACGTCTCAAAGCCTAACAATAGTTGAGTGGGCATCCAGTATCAGCACTGCACAAATAGAAACAGAGCTGCTGGGCAGTGACCAGAACCTGCATAGTTCCTGGGCTGCTGCACAAAGGAATGGTCATATAGGAAGGGACACATAGGGTTGGACTTATGTGCAGGTTGGTGATCCCTGCTGGTTACACTGACTACCACAGTGGTGTGGACTCATACCAGTGATTAGCTTTCTGCGGGTCTGTGCAGGAGGTAAAGGGATGCAGGACACCTTGCATAGCATTCAGAGTGATTCAGCCTATAGATCTGAGAGCTTTGGAAAGGCAGGATAAATTATTGTAGGAGAGGTTTATATAAATGCCATTCTGATTAAAGAAGGGAGCATAAAGGTAAGAAATTACGACCTGCTCTATCCTGCAGCGCTTGCTGGTGATAACATGTCTATAGGGAAGGTTTTGTGATAAGAAATGAAAACAGCAAGATTCAAAGAAAACGAGAAACCTTTGTAATGGCCTGAAGGAAATTGTGTCATTAAAATGCTCTTCAGCCATTCTAGGGGTAGGGAGAGGACCAGAATAGTGCTCATGCCATATTTGTATTAAGTCTTAAGTAGGCCAATCACCTTTTTGGTGTACAGAAGTGAATGTTATCCGTCCTGAAAAAAGTCTGTGACACAATCGAATGAGCAGAAGATTGGAGGGCCATTTGAAAACAGGGCAGCAGAGGTCTAGGGCTGGTTGGTGGAACTATACACATTCCCTAATGCAATTTAGTACTTAATTTGTTGGGTAATTGTTGGAGAGTGAATTTTCTCTATTTCTGCCCTTTGATATATCCCAAATAGAAGAAAGTTTCCTCATTGTTACAAAGTGAGAGGGTGGTGAAAATAAAACTTGCACTGCTGCAAATGAAAGTCAGACACAGGAGCAGTGCAGTAGGTGGGTTAAAAAAATCTCAGTCTAATCAGAGATTAGGTGCCACAATACAAATTGGTTTCCTTTAGAATAAAAATGTATGTGAAAGCATGTTTTGAAGGTACCTCATGTGGGATGAATATAGAGCAGGACTTAGATTTGTTGTGTCTGTATCTGCTTGAGTCACAAAGGTATTGCACTGAAATATACAAATCCTGGTCAGATGTACATTTATGAAATAATGCTACATTGCTATTGTGAGCAATAAAACAATATATTATTTGCATATAAGGATGAGCCCATGATGAGCTTACTCTTTATTTATAGATTCTAATTGCTTACTTAGAAAACTGAGAGATATGCACTCACTCACTATTAATTTATTGCTTACTCAGGAAACTGAGAGATATACATTCACTCACTATTAATTTATTGCTGTTTTACTTCAGAATTGTCTGTGAAATTATTACATAGAAATTATATTCTAAGTATACATTTTAGTTACTAATGGTAAACAGCAATCTGATTTATTCTAATCAAGAGTAGATAACAATCAGAAACAGGTGGAAACCCTTTTAAAAAATGAATTTTATAATATTTATTGTTATTTTTATCATATATAAATATAAAAAAAATACGTGCGTGTGTGTGTGTATTTATTTTCTGGATGAAATAAAACAGGTGGTAAAAACAAAACTGAACACAGAAGATCAGAAGATTCTGGATCATTTAAGCAGTGCACTGCCAGGTAGCAAACGCAGCTTAATGTAGAAAAAATGTTAAACAATTCATCTGGGAGAAAGGAATCAGTCTGAGAAATATGTACTAAATATGCAGCCATCCAGCATACTGATTAGGGAGGAGATGGAATAGTGATGGAGAAATAACTGAAAACACGAGTTCCAGTGCACTGCAGCATTAAGAATTTTGAAAAATATATTAGGAAGAGAATCACAGAATTAGCACAGCCGTAACGGAGGGTGGATTGAAATTTCCTTTATAACAGGATTATAGATTTTTCACAATTTCTTTTCCTTGGAAGTTGGAAAATAAAGACAATAATTGCTCACAGCATTTTTTATTTTGAAACATTCCCTTTAACTTTTGTAAGGAGACAACTGCTTCTAGAGAGTATGCTCTCCTCAGATGTTGCTTTGCTTAGAAAACAAACAGCAAACCAGAAATTCTGGGTTGTGCAGATGCGTGTCTGCATACAAGATGCAGGTATTGATGTATCCATGAAACTGCAGCGTGATGCAGAGTGCTGCGGTGAGTTGCTAACTGCCGCACGTCTGAATTAATGACCAGAGAGATTTCTGGTTTTCAATTCTTGCAGCCTACTCTGCAGCCCCTCCACAGAGAGCAATGCTGAGCAGAAGGGTGGCTGAGCAGTGAGGCTGCACGCTCTGCTTGCAGGAACCTTGGAGCCAGGAGTTGCTCCTGCATACTGTATATCTCCAGACCCAGCTAGTTACTCTTAATGCTGCAGAGAAAAGTGCTGCTGTGTGTGTGTAGCCACTCACATATCATGTTTCCTTGTTCACACTCTTTTTAAGATAAAAAAATATATATTTTTTATTCCAGTGTGGCTACCTTTATGTATGTGACTGTACTAGAGAACTGACAGCTAGAGAAGCACAGTGCACAAGTGCAGTTTGACTATGTGTGTCTCTGTGGGGCTGGAGGGAGGGAAGCAGGTCCCTGCACCCTGCTCAGCTTCCACCAGGTCTTTGAGAAATGCCCTGAGGCTCACTGCTGTGGGTGCCTTCGGTGCTGCTGTTCTCTCTGCTTGACCAGCAAGAGGCCCTGTGCAAAGCTGGTAGGATGGAGTGCGTGCCTGTGTTGGCTGCGGCTGTTTGCAGTGCAGTGTTTTGGACTGTCCTCATTTACACGGGCAATTTAATCTCTAAGGCAGGGAGCAGGCATCCTCGCCTTTGTCAGCATTGTGAGAAAGACACTGTGTCCAAATGAAGAGTTAGCTGAGCAGTCGCGAGTAGGGATATCTCACGCTGGAGTGTGATGGATGCCATGAGGATTTGTATGCATCGCTGCCCGAGGATGGGTACACCACAGCGCAGAGTGAGCATGCTGCAATGCACAGGGCACCAGCTGCCAAGTGCCCTGCAGTGGGGAGAAATACCAAGAGGATGCAGAAATGCTCTGCTATGTGTCCACAAGCTGGCTATGCAGTGTTGCTCCCCAGAATTTACAGCTGCCTGACACAAGTCCACTGTCCTATCACTCAGAAGAGTCAGGTTTTGGAGGATTGTATGATGCCCATACGTGTCAGAATCTCTGCAGTATTATTCCACTGTAATTTATCCTTATCTTTGAAATAACAGAACTTTGTATCACGTAGATGCCACCTACGATCTATTTTCTCAGTTAGACACCAAGTAGATGACCAGTCTTGCTCCACTTCCAAGTAGCTTTTCATGCTAATCTGTGTTTTCAGTATGCTTATTGAACGAACTGAAGAAAATACTATTTTCTTCAAAGAAAGCCGCTGCAGAGATCCTCGCTGAAATTCTCTTTGCCCGACTTCAGGTATAGGCTAGTGACCAGCAGATGGCAATCTCCGCCTGTCACAGAATACAGGGTTTTAACGCAAGAGCTCTTGAGTACAACTTCCCTTGCTTATTACAGTTTACTTGAAGGGCAAAAAGACCTGGAAATCGTGGGCAGCCTTTGTTAGGCTCAGAATGTCAGAATCTGGAAAAGCAGAGCTGAAGTTCTGCTTTATGGAAATCCCAGCTAGCATGATCAGTGAAAAGCAAGCTAACCTAAACGGCATGAATTTGTGCTAATCTTTTTCATTTTTAAGTACAGGACAGAGAGCTATTTTACAGCATTGTTGTGATCTTGCTTCTGTGTGCTGCTAATCTTTTAATGCAGTCTTTAGAAAAAAGAAAATGGCTGTTTTCCCTGCACCCCATGTTTTTCCCCTAGCATTTTAAATGGAATGCAATAATGTGATCTTCAGCTGACTTAAAAAGAAGTCAAGGCACAAAAGAAAAGCGTTTTTTTCTGCTATAGTGACAAACCTGCCATGCTAGAGTAATGTGTCCAAGCAGCAGTGTGAGAGTCTAGTTTAGCATTTGAATTAGAATACAGATGGCATTAAGGCTATCGCTGAGCAATTTTGATACGTTTTTTTTTATTGCAGAAGAGAAGATTAATGCTACTAATTTCAGTTCTGTGAAAACTGAGCTGATAAAGGACCTGGATGCTTTTTAAAGCAAGTATTAATAGCAGAAAGAGGAATATTCCTATACTGTGGTGGAAATAATTGTGTAAGTAATCTCACATACTGCTTTAAATGAGTTTGCATCATTTTGTGCAGTATCATACTGCAGGCATTTGATCATCCGTAACTTCATGATGGAATGATGAAAAAGAAGGCTGAATTAATATCCTGGGTATGATAACACTATTAACAATATAAGGAGGTTTTGCTGGGACTTTCTGTAAGATTTTCTATACTACTGTTAGATGTAATTCTTGTGCTGCTGTCCATCTGGTAGCCTCTAATAGTGTACTGCAGTCTTGATGCACTGTATATGCTGGATGCCAGCTCAGTAGCACAGACATACTTTTATGAGTAGGATTAATTAAGAAGAGAAATTAAATGTAAACTGATTCAGCGCATTGTGCTACAGGATGAAATAATGGGGAACTTTTGTGCTAGCTATGCAAAAAACACTGAATGTCTGGGAGATAGCCAATGTTTTCAGTGTGCAGCAAGAGACCTGGAGGTTCATGCCAGCATGCAGATCAAGGTAGCTAAAGTAAGGGGACATGGCTTAACGTGAGTGCTGGGTGCAAGACAGGTTCTTGCACTTTGTTTTACCTATTGAAATATCTTTCATCTGATGATAAGGATGAAGTGTTATCTGTAAAAGGTAACACAAAAAGATTTTACGAGGAAGCTTGGGTACAGGCAATACAGCATGTACAGCCTATTCCAGCATACAGGTACTCCTCCATTTTACAGTCAACTTTTCTTTATATAAGAAAACAAAAGGGGGAGGAATCCAAGCAGTGCTCATAGCAACACTGTGCTTTGAGTGAATAATAAGTGATCGAAATGCAATAGCAGAGGAAAAGAGCATTTATATTTGGTGAGATGAAAATAAAAAGAATAAGCATGCTTGGTGGGTAGGAGGGGCTGATTTATAATGAAAGATTATAAAAACAAAGTTTCTAAATGCTAACTTCCACAGGTGGTTGAGTACATGCAAATATATTTTGGGAAATGGAGGCTCAATTACAAGCACAACAGAAATTACTGGAAATGATCTTCAGGACAGAAAGATTTGCAATTACATTATATAAGGAAAAGCTTACATTAAAACCTCCTTTGCTGCAAAAACATCTATGTTGTAAAACAACTTCCAAAGGAAATAATACTTGTACTACTTGAAACAGATACAGTTGATTAAATAACAGAAAATGGGAATATGTAAATATTTTCTCTAGTATATGTGGTTAAAAGACAAAAAGAAACCAACAAACAATTGTACAAGTGCTATGTGGAATTTCTTTTTATTCAGAGTGGGCTGAATGTCTATTTACATTATCATGGCAGAGGGACAGAGGTGTTTTCAGGGCCTACAGTAGAAGCCTGTTCAGTTGCCTACTTAGCACCCTAGTTGCACACATCCTTGATGGAAGACTGAGTACATCTAGTGGGTGATGTGGCTAAGTAACCAGATAAGGTATGTTTAATTCCAGTGTTCTCAATCACTCTCTAGAACTTATACTCCTTTGAGGCCTAAGTTATAGGTAGCACTTCACTGTGTTTCTGAAAGTATGCATGTGTTTTTGAAGCATTTGAGCTTGTCTCCAAAGACAGTCACAAGCTCTTATTTTATTCAAAATCAGTAAGACTAAATTAAAAGTTCTTTTTCCTCAGCTGTTGGGGTAATTTTGCACCATGTTATGTTCATGCAAATGACTACAATAGGTGCAAAGATTAGGAAAAAAAAAAGAGTTATTTTCTTCTAAAATATTGAATCTTTTTAAAACAGTGATTTGTGTTCTTTTTTCCTCCTCTGGTTAACTGGGACAGAGAATTCCAGAGCTCCCAAACTGGTCTCAGTGCTGACACTAGATTTTACAGCTGCAAAGGTTTCCATCAGCTGTCCTTGTTTCCAGATTTTTGAAATGCTACCAAAAACGAAGCTTCTCTTTTCTGACAAAGAGCTAGGGATGGCACCGCATGTCTCTCTGGTATGCTAATCACTTGCATTTCAACACACAGTGATAAAAATTTGCCCAGCAGGATAAAAGTAGTTCATGGATTGTTTCATTCCATCAGCCCTGTCATGCATGCTGTGACATAGATGTTACCAGAGCACTTTTGTGGGGATTTCTTCCCAAGAACATTAGGTCCAGAACAAAGTACTTCCAACCACATTATCACTGACATTTGTGGAAGAATTCTCAGAACTGCAGTTCCTCGTGTTTCTATATGAAAAACTTGTTTTTGGGATTTCCATCCAGTTAGTGATCTTTTGGTGCAGCAAAATGAGCTAAGCTGGTTATGGGGCATTGTGTTACTGCAGAATTTACTAAAGCTTAAATATCTGCTGAAAGGAGAATGGAAGGATTTCAGTGAAGTATATAGCAAGGAAAAAAGCTACCATCCAACTTCAGTAGTGTTGAAATGGTGTACCTGCGTTTTAATATTTATCTGTACTTTGTGTTTATGGGGGAATTTTAAGGATTACCCACAGACGTATCCATTAAGGGGATGGCTTTTACAGCCTAACCAAGTGAAACAAAGCTGCAGGCAGGTCAAGGAAGTTCAGACAGAGCAGGCTTTGCAAACTTCAGTCCTGAGGCTTGGGAAATTCAGTACATGGCTTATGGCTTGCTACTGGCAGTGATAATAGTGCACTACAAAGCTGCACAGTTATAGGTGGCACCGAGCAGATACCTTGCACCGATATCCCCTAATACTGGGCTGTAATGTTTTGTGTTAGATTTGTTTAAAGCAATTTTCTGACAAAAGACTGCACAGCTGATGACCTGATATGCTCAGAACCTAAAAAATACAGGAAGTAAGGTCACAACAGGATGACAGTGACAAAAGATGTCTTCACACAACGCGTTCACGCTCCAAAGAACAATGGGCTGGTGTTTTCCAGGTCTCTGATGAGGAAGAGACCTTCATAGCAGGTGTGGGAGGTGAAGTCCATTATCACCCAATCACAGGGGAAAATACCAGAAAGAAAGCTGGAATTTTCCAGTTGAGGAAATAAGGAACAGTTGCAATTACCAGTAACTCCGTGCATTTAATTCACAATGGATATTCACAGGTACTGTTATGAATAAGATGCTTCTTGTTTTGATCTGGCAGTGTTTTGCTTTTTAATTTGTGTCCTTATCTATTCCTTATGATATTCATACTGGCTCTCAGCTTAGGGTTTGTAGGGAAGGATGATGCAGTTCCGTGTTACCTTTGCACTGCGAGAAAAGAAAGCTACAGTGGGAAGCAAGAAGGGTACGAACAGCTCTAAAAGTCATGAATTTGTCTGTGCTGGAGTGGGGGGACCTTACTTCTGATGCTTGTTCCCAGCATAGCTGTTTATCTTAAACTGAAAATGTACCATGAGACCTTAGATTTTTATTTTTTTTGACCACTGGTCGGTATGCTAAACACTACACTGCAGAAACATGCATTCTGTCTTCCTCTTATTGTTTTCATTGCCATGATACATCTAGTTTGTATGTTGTTTTTTTTTGTTTTTTTTTTGGCACAGCTTCTGTAACAAGGGGTGGGGGACTGTCCATGTTGTCACAAAGGAAAAATCTGTTGCCTAGAAATTCAGCCTTTTTGTGAAAGTTGAGAAATGTGGTTGAAACAATCACAAATGATCCCTTTTCTCCAGGGCTCATGGAAGCAATAAGCCTATCCTTTCTCTTTCTGAACAAGCTCTCTGAATACAATATTATTTTGTAAAAGTCTATGTCATTCCCAACTGTGTTTTAACAAAACCCCAAATTATCCTGATATCTGCATTCTGTCTAAAATTAGAACATGGAACATGGATAAGACCTTTTAGAGGATGTAGCTGAAAGAAACCTGATTGCTGATCTTAAGTGGATGTATGTGTGCTGGTCAAATTGGAACAATTTTGTTTCCAGCTAGAAGTATAGATCTTGGTGTCTAAATAAATTTAAACTCAAAGTAACATAATGTTATGACAGTAAATGAGCAGTTTTTAAAAGATGACTGAATTTACAAGATAAAGTACTATATCCCACTATGCAAAACCCCTTGTAACCTTAAAGAATGCTTGCTTTATCACTTACTGATAAAGAGACAGACTTTTACAAGCAGCCGTGTAAAACCAAAACATCAAACTAGCTCCCTCCCTAAGCAGTTTTTTCCTCCCTGTTGTGGGCAGAGGTACATGAAGTAGTGGAACAGAATTAAACAGTCTGTTCTAGCAGAGCATATACTGGCTGCAGTGCATCCTACTGCATTGCAGGTTACCCAAAGGGAAGCACATACAGTTTCTCTGGGCTAAAATATATCCATTAAACTCTTTTTTTTTTTTTTTTTTCTTTTTCCAAGGGGGAAAGGGTAGCAGCAGTTGGTAGGGACAGTACAAGAAAGGGCAAGTGCAGACAAAGAAGCAAGCTAGGAAGAAACTGTATAGCGTGTAGAGATTGTTGTTTACAAAACACTGACAGGCTTGAAAACAAGCCTTTAAAAAGCATCTTTATACATGAGATTATCCTGCTGAAAATGTGTTAATTGGTATGGAGCTGACTAAATATTTCCTCTGCTTTATATATAAACCAAAGGTAAAATGATCAAGTCCCTTGGACTTTGGATAATGAAATGACAAAGGTCCAAAACACTTAAAAATGGACAGGAGCATTTTCTGTTGCATCAGTACTTTTCAGGATGAAGAAAATACATCTGAGTGTTAGACTGCAGAGTTGCATTTTGTATTGGAGTTCCTTTTAATCCCTTTCAGACTGTCTGTCTTCTCTTTTAACAAAGTGTTGAATTAGACTTTTTTTTGAGGGTATTGTGAAGTGTTATATACATAAGAGCAACCTTTTCCTTCTTACTTAACTGTCACTGTTACATCTGTAACTCAAAAATAATTATTCAAGCATAGCTATTGTTTATGTAATTCTACTCTATTACCACTTCCTCAAAACAAAAGTGTCGTATTACATGTATGCACTTATCAATTTGATTTTCACTTTATTTACCTCAAAACTATCCAGAGGGGCTCAATTCTTTACACAGTGAAAAACACATATTTTGAGGGCTAGATTTATAAGGATATTTATAATATTAAGATATAGATTTTCAACAGTATCAAGTTACATACATACATATATATTGTATGTGTGTATATATATATAAATCTCAGCGAACATGTACTTGAATTTTTGGCAATTAAATATTTTGAAAAAGGAGATGGGAGAAAGCCAGGAAGCTTTGCAGCAAACAGGCCCCAGGGTTTGTTTTTTTTTCCTAAGAGGTTATTTTTCCTTAGGGAATTCCTCTCTCAAAGTGGTTTCTTTTCTCAGGGAGTTTTTCTCCCAGGTTGTTTAGTGGGAGCCTTTTATCCCCCACTTCTCAGTTTCTTTTTTTTTTCTTCTTTTCTCTGTTAGTGTAATACACCTGGTACAACAGCTAAGCCAGCAAGGAGTGGTGCCTTTGTTGCCATGCACAACCGTTACTGCCTTTTGCAATGGTCTGCTCCTTCAAGCCACACCCCGAAAAGGACTGCTTGTCCCGCTTCTGCTTATCTTTGCAGTCCTAGGAAGAAGAATTGTGGCACAGTAACACCCACCACTCGCCCCCTAGATAATTAGCAGCCATCAGTTAAAGTCTTATCACCAAAAAGGCCCCACAAAGTGATCTTTGAGCCCAGGTTAAAAATAAAGAGGGTTTCAGAAAGATGTCTTTCACACTCATTGCAGTCTTCCAGTACTTGAGGAGAGCTTATAAGCAAGAGGGAGAACGACTGTCTATATGGTCTGATGATCTAAAGGAGGGGAACTTTAGGTTAGATGTTAGGAAGAAATTCTTTACTCAGAGTGTGTCGAGGCGCTGGAATGGGTTGCCCAGAGAAGCTGTGGATGCCCCATCCATGGAGGTAATTAAGGCCAGGTTGGATGGGGCCCTAGGCAGCCTGATCTGCTGGTTGTAAACCCCTTCAGAGCAGGGGAGCTGGAATTAGATGAATTTATTGGTCCCTTCCAGCTTAAACCACTCTAAGACTCTAGGATTCTATGATCTGGTTTGACCTTTGCATCCTCTAGAATTATCTCATACATCATACTCTCTAACCTTGTAATCTAAACTTCTTTTGACTTCTTAGTTCTATATTGGTGAAATTGTGTCATTTAACTACTTTTAGCTTAAATTTAAGGAAGAAGTAGAAACCGAAAAGAGTGCAGAAGATTGAAATTTAAATGCTTAGAAGTTCAGGTTTACAATGTTATTGTGGACATTTGTTTTTAATTAGTAATACCAAAGTTATAAAATTGTTTAAAAACATAAGGGTAGTACTGTCAATAAAGTATGTCCAAATGCACTTTTTGTTGGTACAGAAATCTGATGGGATGTCAGAACTGATTGAAAAATTATGTCAGCCTTTAAAAACTGCATAGATATGATGAGGTACATGTTGCATAAGAAAACTTCTCTGGTATGAGTGAGAATTGCACTTTTTTTTTCCTGTTCTTAGGACATAATTGAATTCTATGTTATTGGCAGTGTTGACTTAGAAATATACAAAAGTATGTACTGCACTATTTTCTCCATGAAGAAAGGGGAAGGATGGAGGTAAGGAGGAGGGCTAGGGATCACTGAAGGCACATCCAGAGTTCTAATGTTAAGGATATTAAAATAACATGTGTCATTGGATTGCTATCTTTGGATAGTGAGATATGCAGTGTAAAGGAGAGAAGGGTATTATGATTATCTCTTAATCTGGCCTTATGAGTGATCATTGAACTTCATCCAATAATTCCTCGGTGGTGTGAATTATTCTTTACAGCTTTATAAATTAATTCCTTATCTTCATTCATTTTGTAAGCCTTGAAAATATTTGCAGATTTTGATCTTGCCCTTCCCTGCTAAATGTCTTCTTTGCTTTTCAACAGTCTAAAAATTGTTGAGTCTTTCATATTATTTTATTCTCCTGTCTATAGGTTATTCGTAAGAGGTTTTCAGGAAGTACTAGATTCATGAAAGAAATGAGACTTTTTTTTGTTTTTTTGTTTTTTGTTCAGGATATGTATTTATTTTCCCGTTTAAAATATTAAAATAGATAAATAATGTAGTATGAATGTACATTTTTGTAGTTTAAAGAAAGCAGATACTGACAAAGAAAAAATTCAGCTTTTGAAATGAGTGAAGAGATTATTTGATTCCTCAGAAGTAACATGTCAATGATGCAAAATATTAAATAATGCTAATTTATTCATATCCAGGAAGTCTCAAAGGAGCAATGAAAAGACATGTACAATAATTACATGACCTCCTCTTTGAAAAAAAGAACAATTATCCAGCAGCAGTTAAGAAAAACACTGGATTACAGTTTTAATAAGTCTCTGATCTAATCAAGACCTCACAGAAGTTTCAATTTGAATTCAACATATGACCAGTTGTACTAGCAGTTATTTTCATTTTGAATTTTCTTTCCTAATACACCTTCCAAATTTGTAATAAATATTATTCTGAATTCAAATTGTAAACCCTGTAGTTACTGTATAAAACTTAGTTTTCATTATCCTGTATTCTCTACACTCTATTCCTCAAGTCTTTTAAGTGAAAGTAGAAACTCTCTGGGACACAAAACAAGTCTTAATAGTCAAAGGTAGGCTATAAAGTAGTACAGTCTGCATACAGATTAAAATGAAATTTTTTGAGATGGGAATGTTATGGTTCATATAGCTGTTGCCAAACCCTACTCATTTCCAGTGAGTTAAAACACAGCCATGGCTTGTCTAAGTCTTTCTGCTACTGAGTGATCTAATTCAAGCAATGGTATCTTTGTATTTTTATGAATTTGAAGAATATTTTTCATTTCTATAATTTTCATAATAAATTGTAATTATAATCTAAATTAGAGTTGTTATAATAAATTGTTATCCTACTTTATAGTTGTCTCTTCAGGAGACTTTAGAAGCGTGGCATTTCTGTAAGAAAATGCTATTTTTTTTTTGTTTTGGATGAAGACATATGCCCATAATGAGTTCTTGGAGATAACATTTTGTAACGTAGTAAGGAAATGAATAAAATCAACTGCTTTTCTCCCCTAAACTGAACATGTACATTTTTTAAGAAGTAGGTTCAGAAGTTTAAATTTCAGTTATCTGGGGAACTGTTGTTCCTTGTTGTTGTCTCTCAAGCACAAGGACAAGGACATTTTGTCAAAAGTGCCACCACAGAAATGATCTGAAATTAGCAACCTACCTTGATCGCTGTGTTGGAAAGCCAGATGAAACATAGCTGAAATTAAAAACACACAACATATTTTGTTGATAAGTTTAGTTTGAGTAACCTCTACATATATCACAGACCGATAAAAACAAGATAATTTATCATTATTCTTATAACTTAACTATTCTTTATACATTTCTTTTCAACATTACACATTTCTGTCAGAAGTGTCCTCTCCTACAAACAATGTACTTTATTTGGTTGTCTTCTTTTTGCCTTCCCATGTACACTTTTTACTGTACTAACACAGAAATTAGTAAAAAGTAGTTGGAAGGAGGAGGCCATAGAACACTCAAGTCACATGCAGCAGGTGATTGAACGTACATGGAAATCTGAGACTCTTGGAAGGACAGAATGAAGGTTGTAGTATTTAGTCTGTGGTTATTTAATTCTGTTTTGTTTCCAAAATAAGAGAGCTTGTCCTCACTGCAGTTAGATATATTAGATACAATGCAGGATTAAATGTTTGTTCTGGAAGGTGATGTTGCTGGTGTCCTGGAAGGCATGCCTGCTGTAGGAATACTGTGATGGGATCATATAGGGATGATAGGCAGTTGGTGGTTTCCAAACAGTTCAGTGGTGAGGGCTCTCGAGGATTGAGAAGTCTCAGAGTCGTGATAAAACATGAGGTAGAAAAAGGAAAAAAGATGACACGTTGGATCTGGTGGAAAAAAGTTGGCTATTCTTTTTCCCAAAAGCATTCTTTCATTTTTCGGGACATGTAGTGCATTTTGAGGATGGCAGTCAGAGTATCACACGGAGTTTAACTTTCTAACATCTACCACTTTGAGCCTATGAAAAGGCGCTGCAGACTCTGCCAACTACCCATAGTAGGAATATTAAAAAAGATGGAAGGAGTGTGGGCACTAAAAGTGGATTAGGGCAAAAGAGGGAACTTGAGGTTGGAAAAAAAAATCCAGTGAATTAACCTGTGGAGATTTGAAAGTGTTAAATAGTTTAGGATCAGGGGATTAGGGGAAGTGGAGAGAAGAGATTTGATGAAAGTCTTGGTTGGCCTGCATGTGAAAGGCTGTAAAAGCTTTTGTAATTTGTCTCCTGTTACTTGCAGCATTTGTCATTGCTTGGCAAATTATTTAGAACACTATAAAGTATTTTCAGTGGTCTTAAATTGTAGTCATAAGCTCTTTTCCTACCCTTTTGCAGTCATGTGTGTTCCTAGTGAAAGTTTATTAGAGCAAAAATACAATTATTTGTACCATTCAGTGTGTCATTCAGTAAATGCCTGATAAGCATTTGCTACTTCTTTTATTCATTTTGTAAATGTCCACAGATTTGCTAACTTGACATTTTTATGCATTTATAAATTACTTTGGAATCTATGCTTATCAGTACATTTCTAAGACATTTGAGTCACATTTCATATGTTACTTATAACCTCCTATGTGCATATAATTTTTGTAAGCAAACACAAATTTTCCATCAGTAGCTAATACAGACCAAACAGCTAAAACAGTTTTCTGAAGAATTCATAGGAAAAAAAAAAAATAATAAAAAATATATACATACAAAAAAATAAGTAAAAAAGAATTGCTTTTGTCAGTTTTACATTTTTGGCTGGCACCCAGGCTAGCAGCTTCAAAGAGACAAAAAGAGGTTTAATATATTTGAGATTTATATTGTTATAGATACAATTGCATAATTTACTAGCCATTTCTGCATAATGGTGCTATAATTCCTGTTGTTAAAATTTACTGTTGAGTTTAGTCATCATTATAACTAAATTCTCCTGCAGACTATAGCAGCAGGAAACACTGGAACAATGTATTAATCACAACAAATTAAATTAGCAAATAGTTTCCCAGATTCTGAGGCAGTAAAGATAGAAAAGATACAGCACAATGAACCACTTCAGGTTTCTGCTGATCTGAGGTTATTCCCTTCTGTTTGAGATCTAATGTCTGAAGATCCTTGTGAGTAATGCATGGACAGCTAACCCTTTCAGTACTGCTCACTTCCAGTTCCCAGATGAATGGAAGACAGATATCTGGGAATTCAGAATTGGAAAATAGAATTCTGCTTACTGAAAATTCAGTCATTGTAAAACTGACTAATTGTCAGCCTGAGTTAAAGCAAGTGCTAACAAATGAGTTTCCTTGTCTCCACTGTGAACCTCATTCCCATCAGAAGTCATTTATAGCATAAGTAGCATGAATGACTGTAGTCTAAGACATAGAGATATAATGAAGCTTGTGATCCAGTACAAGAAGTATGCTGCTGTATATCTCTAAAATCTGTTCTTCAGTAATGGGCAAACAAAGTCACTAACAGTGATGTCCATAGTGTTTCATGAGAAAGTTTTATTTGGTAGAATAGAACACAATAATGGAATAATCTCATATTCAGAATGTTTTATCTTAAATTCATAACTTTTCCCAGTTTATTTCTAGCATTATGAGTCCATTCCTTCCATCTTTCAAAGAACTGAAGCTAGACAATAATTCTTGCATCCTTTCACTGCTGCTGAGGTATCCCAGTGATTCAAACACTGCACAGAACTGCTTTACTGTAACAGTGGAAAGGCAGAGAGGTGAATTAGGTCTGTAATTACATTTGCACCAGAAATTAAATTCCTTTTACCTATTTTTACTTCAATAGAAAATTATTAGAATGTTGTTTTTGTGAAAGTTTTTAAAAGCTTCACTTTTGAAAGGGTATAATTCTTTTGTGCAGTGTGTAACAAAATGTATAATGATTTGTCATAGTTGCCTTACATGATGTGTGTATAAATGCATGGAATTTCAATGCTGAAATATAAATCAACCAAAATAACAGCATAGAAGGTAAGGACTTGGATACAGGATTGTGAACCTTGCACTGGCTTTGGCTATGAAGAAGTCAAAGACACATTTGCAGCCACCTGGAGCCAACTGATTCAGCCAGACAACTTTCTGGGAACTCTTGTGCTAATAGGGCAGCCTGGCCATGATTCCTTTCCTGTATGCAGACATCATTTTATCTGTTTTTCATTAGAAAACTATAACTCAAGAATGTTGGTCTTTAAAGAAGATAGTGTAATGGATGAACTCAGTTGAAGTCACAGATGAAAGTCTAGGTGGCTGAAAGAGTACATACTATAGATTATTTTTCTGACTACTTATGGGAAGCAACTTCTGGAGATATACAGGAAACGAACTTATTTAAGCCCTCCCAGATAGGCTTCAAATTTTGAAGACTTTTGAATTATTCTGAATGCCAAAACTTTCCGGGGAAACATCATGATTTTGGCAATCCCCCCCCCAAAACAAACAAACAAACAAACAAAAAAAACCTGGACATTCTCAAATCTGTGAAAAAGAGGAAATGTGGCCTTCACTTTTTTCTCTCTAAAAAATTACCTGGAATTCTGCTTCAGATCTGTATTCAGAATCTGGGAGACCGCTCTCAATTTCTCTATTGCACCATAAAACCCAATGATAGTGTCCTTGATAGGTTAGTTCTTGGTCTTAGCTGAAGTGCTGTCTTCCAGATAGTTTGATTTTCAAGTTAGGTTGAGAGGCCCTTGAGAATTGTTCCAAGTGTAATTCATGTGGCACTGAGGAATGGAAAAGATTCATGCTTGAATAAATCTGCATTTAAGGTCAGTATTATTTGAATTTATACGTGTAAGTGTTCAGTAGTTCAGATTTGGAAGTAAAATTGGACCTCAGTTACATAAGAAGGATCTGATCCTGTAAAAATTAAATTATTTTCTAACACAGACTTTTAATAAGGGGATAATTCTTTAAAGCTGGGGGTATATGTGATTTACGTGACATGCTTCAAAGATAAAAATGTTTAAGTATTTTATTAGAAAACTTTGTAATTAATAAACTGATTGAAAATGACTCTTGACAGTAGAACTGCAAGATCTCCTTGTTAATCTTCCCGTAAGACACAGCTACCTCAGTGAGGTATCTGACTCACTGATATCTCAAAGATATATAACTTGATGTGTTGCCTAGCAGAAAAGCCAGCATACTGAAATCAGTCATTATGAAATGGCTGCAGAGTGAGCAGTCCTGTATATCTTGCTTCTTTCTAGATGTAAAGAAATTTCAAGCTTTCTCCTTTGAACTCTGAAATCCACCACTTAAAGTCCTTTCCACGAAAGTGTTGTTGCATCTGGCGTAAAGAACCATATTGATTCATACTTGCTATTTTCCTTAATTGCAAAACATTTATCTATTATAGATAACGTTATAGTTATGTAACTATTCTATACACATAGTTATATTATAGTTGTGTTATTAGTATTATTTCATACAATGTTTCAACAAGAGAAGTTGACTATCTCTGAAGAGCCTGGAAATTTATTTTGGATATATCTTCAGAATTTTGGATTAAAAGGAATGAGCTCTCTAAAATACAGGGTATTTTATGCCAGATACAGTCTGCTAGACTTTCTTTAGATGAGGCTCTCTTAATAAGATAAATAGAGAAATGTTTACTTTGCAGAGTTGAGTAGAATTTAAATAGAAGACACCCAGCCTTGAGAAAATGAGGACACTCTTGGGCAAATAAAGAATTTTGTTGCTGAAGTCTTAAGTGCCATGAGATTTTAAGTGCCTCCAGAGTAGAGGAAAAGTGATATTTCTTAGGTCCTCAGTTCTTTAGCAGTGAACACAAAATGACAAGTTGGTATAACACACACTTAAATTCTTCTGTAGATTTAATTCTACCTATCTCCAAAGTAATAATTGACCTATACGAGCTGTCTTAGTGAATCAGAATAATACCCTTAATAAACTTGAGATAGCAACCTGATAAAACCCACATATTTGAGTTTTCACAGACTTTTCACTCTTTTCTCAGAAGATTTTTTTAAAATATCTGGAAAGAAATATGGAATTAACAAATTACTGCTCTAATATTAAGTTATCTCTGAACAACAACAAAAAAATGCAGCTCTCTTTCTGCAGATATTCCAAGAAAAATGTCTATTTTCACTGGAGACCTAGAGAGGTACCCTCCAAATTACTCTTCATACTCTCCACAATATTTAGTTAGGTAATCTTATACATCCTTTTTATCAAACCATGTTTCTCTGCATGCTATATGCTTCTATTATTTTAGAAAAAATTAGAATACATAGGATAATTTCTTGGTGGCTATAACAAAGCTGGTGGTCAGGAAACTTAGATCTCTTAAAATATTGTAAAAGTATATTTTTACAACTACTGAAAAATATACAAGTGTCTCTTTTTATTTAACTAAACCATAATTACAAAGTATATTGGATATGAACAGATGCACACAGTATTTGGAATAAAGTATGCAAATATTTCAAAGCACAGTCACCATAACTTGAGTTTGGCAGAGCAGAACAGATGTGTCCACCTGTTAAGAGACTAGGCAATCATCACTGGGGATGCAAAATATGATTGAGGTCCGTAATGGGAGCTGTTTAGGAATGCATCCAGGCTAGCAGGAGGTAGCAGAGATTCTGATTACTGTATTATTCCACTTTTCCCCAAAGTGATCAAAGAGTTGAATTAGGCAACAGAATGATACATCCAGGACTATTGAAGGGGGATGAATGTCCTAAACTATGCGAAAACAGTGCAGAAATCTCCCTGTTTTTCAATAATGATGAGATAAAGGTATAATAAAAGATTCCACAAAGGCTGCAGGATACAGCAGTTTGAAGTTGACATCCTGAAAAGTAAGAAAAATCATTGATTCAGCTACCATAGCACCATTAGTAACTGATTAATTTCTTATCCAGCACTTCAGTAAGCTGTGAAAATAATTATCCAAAAGCATACCCAATGTAGAGTGTTTAATTTAAAGTAAATTTTGTTCAGCCTGAATTAGAAATTACTTTTGTTTCCAGGTATTTCTTAATAAAGTACAGACACATAGCATAGAAGAGACAAAGGTCAAAACCAAACTTTAAGAAGTGTAAAATGCAAAGAGACTGGGACAGGTGTTGTGCTGGGTTTGTATTTTCTTTTGAAAAGAATGATTGCAATTCTTTTTTGTAACAAGAAAAAATCTCACTAATACAATTTCTTACCACTTTTGTTTGCCAGATCATATCTTCTGTGTTACTAACATCTTCATACTGTTAGTACTGTCCTTGCTGTAGACCGATGTATCTGTGAAAGAATAAACTCTAGATTTGTTCTATTTTGGCATTTTCATGCTAAGTTCAATTTTTATATCATTGATCTAAATTATCAACTTTATAACAAATTTTATATCAACTTTATATTATTGATTATGAAATATGAAACAGTAAAGGCATGGCTTTATCTTAAATGCTGGCTTCAAGTTAACTTGAATAATAAATTAAAAAAAAAAGATTTAGATACCTGAAAAGAATAATTAATGTACCATTTCATTATTTCTAATTCAGTTGTTGGAAAAATGAAATTCCATTATTTACATTCTTTCTTATTAAAGTTCATATTGTGCTGTTCATCTTCTAAAGTCCAAATGGACATGCAAGATATTTGAATGGTTACAGGTCTGAAGCAAATTCATTTCATATCTATTAACAGTCAAATAAAGTTAATCATAAATTTTACCAAACACTTGAAGTCCTCAGACTTTAGACAGTGCCTATAGACATTTATAAACTGTGAGAAAAATACTTTAAAATACTATGTGACTATGGATATACATATATTTGTCGTAGACTTATGGCAGATCTGGCACTGAAGGATGAGGAATACAAATAATTTTATGGGTTCCCAGAGCTACAGATAGCATACCATTCTGATCTATCATATTTTTTTCTTCGAATTTAAAGAGACTAGAAGGAGGTCAAGCCAAAATGTGGAGGTAGGCAAAGAAAAAGAAAGAAGGTATATGGGAGAAATCCTCCAAGATGTTTCTTTAGCTGAACTGTTTGTGTGTGTGTTTATCAGTGAGCAACCAACCATCATCCCCTCTCACCCTGCTTATCAATTTAAATCTTTTCACATGTAATACTTTGGCCAGTTTTCAATAAATTATTTAGCATAAGTTTATACATTTCTACTTCTGTTTCTAGTGGATGGTAAATAATGTGTTATTGGAGGCCAGAATTTAACAGTTCTATGATCAGGTGGTATCATTTGATCAAAGCTGACTTTTATCTTCTAGTTCATGCAGAATTGCCTCAGTTTTCTAGAAATTTTGCTGTAAATTGTGGTCAGGAAAAAGTTTGATGGTTCTTGCATTGCAATTGTTCGTTTCAATTTGTCACACAGTGACCACTTTTTAGTGTGGTTTATAGTATACTCAGATGAATTGCATTCTCTGGAGGAATATGCACATAACAGCATGATTTTCAGAACACTGCCATAATCAAGAGTTATCCGATAAAGAAAAATTGCTTTTAATCTCAATGTTTTCGTATTTATTCCACTAATCAGGAGAGGTTTTAAGGAGCTATACTATAAAAGACATTTGTAAGTCTTTATACATTAAGAAATCATCAGTTTTCTTGGGAAGATGAAGTCAGGCAACTACTATTGAAAGTACATTTCCCAAAGTTTGTAACAGTTTGAATTTAGATTTACTGAGAATCTTCTAATACTAATCAGAATCGAAAGTGATGTCCCAGAATAAAAATGAACTAAAATCAGTAAGTTTTATTTTCAGAGCATAGCATATATAAGTAGATAATATAAAGAGCTAGGTAAGGAAAAATATGTTTTTTTTTTTCTGCCCATAGGTTTTGGCTATGGCCATTTCAACCAGAATAATTGAAAGGCTTTTGAGTCAGAACAGCAAACATACTGCAGTAGTGTGGCCCCAAAGTGATGCCTTTCTGCTGTTGACAAGCGGGTAAACAAGCTGCTTTTAGTCATGTTTTGTCTATTGTTAGAATGAATAAAGCTGTGGTTGTAAACACAGATGAAAGACAGGATGGGTTTTAAATGATACTTTCGTTCCTGCTGAGCCACTACCAACACCTGCAGTTAAAATAATTATTTCAAATGTTTTTCTTTTCAAAAGAAGGAGTAGTTAGCAGTAGACCTGTCTTGTTATGGTAAATTAACATCTGCAGTTAATATGATTCCCCTTGGTTGTAAACATCCTCAATTAAAGCTTGTTATCTTCTTTAGAAGGTATATTTTATGATTTCGTCTGTTTTGTAGAGAGATAATTAAACATTTCACTAAAGTACAGGTTGGATGACTATGATCTTATTTTAGCCACCATAGAAATTATGGAATGTTTTCACAGCAAATATTGTGAGTATTTAATTAAAAAACCTGCCCTGAAGTAAAGCAGCATAACCAATGAGGATAGTGAAAAATGGTTTAAAGGGTATGAGATTGAAAAAAGGACATGAAATAAGTAGTAGCTTTAGATATCATGTTATTTTTGTTTTTAAAGAAAATCTTAAAGCAAAATCTTATATTAATCTCTACAAATGCCATGAGTATGCATTACATTCTAGGGGAAATAGGAAAAAAAGAGAAATAGATGTGGACTAAATAGATCTGCCTTGGGCCTTATTTTGAGTTTGTACTGTAATTAATAATGGAGCTACTCTTGGTTTATATAATCATCAAATGGTAAAGGAGAGCTTTGATTCTAAATGCAAATTAGAAAAAAAAAGAAAAAAAAAGAAGTGTTGGAGAATTTTTTTTAGTCTGTTATAACTTCTAGATGTTTCTACATGTTCTGTCTTTGACCATTCATAGTAACTGGACTGGATAGATTTTCTGTCTTGACAACAGGAAGCACATCTTTTCTGTGCTGCCCAGAGAGGCTGTGAAGTCTCCTCTTATGAGATTGTCCAAAGCTGCCTGGACATGGGCCTGGTCCTGCTTTGGGTGTCCTTGCTTAGGCAGGGGTTGGACCAGATGGACTCAGAGATTCCAACCAACCTTAACTTTTCTGTGATTCTGTTATCAGTACTGATTAAGCTCTCAGTTCAGTGGTATTTTACCAATTCCTTAATAGGAATTCAGAATAAGATCTCAGATTAAGCTGTCAGTTTTTATATCAGAATAAGCTTTCCCATTTAACATCTTGTGCAAAATTATTTGAAATTATTGGATACTCTTAAACTAGAGTGATTTATGTCAGTGGAAGAAACAGTTCTCTATATTTTAAATTGTCTCCTGGGTTTCATGATTTTTTTTGTAGAATTCATGAAACAAAACTTTTGGAATTTGGGTTTGCTCAAGACCATGTTCTACTATATCCTGCTACTCATTCTTGTTCCCCGTACTATGGTATTTCATTTCTTTGTTTGTGACTGTATAGATATTTAGTGGTCAGAGCATGAACGAAAGAACAAATCTGTTGCAAAATAAAACAAACACATGTGGGAAACAATATCTTAAGGGGCTCTTTCTTTGAAGCATTGTATCATGCAGTCATGCCTTTTGTACTTGTTTATCCAACTTTTCTGAAATATTAAAATCCACAAAAAATATCTTATAAAATCTTATTAAGTCTGTGAGTATTCTCATTATTAGACTTTTGTATTTATGTTCTTAGGATACTCCTATGGCTAAGAGTCAAGTACAGTGTGAAAAGGAAATGCATAAAAAATTGATCATTCAGGGTCTGTTGGTCTAATACAGAAAGATATTTTCCTCTAATGGAGTGCTTAAAGATTCTCTGTTCTAGAAGGAGTAAGATTTGAGGATTGCTGAATAAAGATTAATACCCATATGTTTTTCTCTTCTAGGAACTTGATTTAGAAAATGTCTCCAGCAGGTCATAGACAACATTATAAGAAATGTAATGAAGAAGCACATTTGTAAGCATTCCTCTCCTCTCCTCTCCTCTCTTCCCTTCTTCTTGCTGACAGTGGTTGCT
>VXAB01011679.1:82840-102899 GCA_013399175.1 Odontophorus gujanensis
GTCAGAAATATCATGATGAGTCACATATTGCAGCATTCCTGTCCTCTCCTCTCCTCTCCTCTCCTCTTTTTAATGACAGAGATATTTCTGGTAATAGAGGAAATTTGGAATCAGTGTGTAGGCAGATTTCCAAGCATGGAGAACTTCACTTATTCCTCTAGCATCAGCAATCTCTGAAGAACGGACTTTCCTGACCACTGCATTTAGCTGCCATCCTCCCTTATTTAATCCTACCTCTTACTCTTATGTTCATTCAACTAGATTGTTCAAGCTTGTCTTACCTTTGCAGAAGTTTTTAGTTTTCTTTAGAACCAGAGTAGCATTGTATACCTGCTCCCAGATTGTGAGTAATACTGCACACATCCCTTCCTCAGAGATTGAGGGCAACACCCCTATTACAAACCAACTACTGTTGGTTGGCTTTCATCATTTGTGGCTGGGTCTCCTCCACCATGCTGTGAATACAACATTGTCAAGACATGGGGCCGATATATGCTTTTCATGGTTAATTTTGTGCTCTCCCTTTTTTCCTCCTTCAGTGAATTCTAACTTGTGATTCTTTGAATGAGAGTTGCTGCAGAGCTGCCACTGCAGGCAGCCAAGCTCTTCTAGTGTCAACTACAGTAAAGGTCAGTATTTTCTTTTAAAGGAAAAAGCACAGAGATTATAATAATTGGGTAGACTGTATTTCATGGGTAAAGGAAAACAGTTCTTAAACCATAGCTCTAATTTAAATGCTAAGGCTGACTATTTTTTTTTTTCTTGTCTCATTTAAAAAGTGACTGGAGAGTAGTGGAGGAGGTTTTTAAAAGGAAGTAGTTAAAAGTTCAAGCCATTAGGATTTATGTCCCTTCTACTGTGGTAAAGCATTTATTTCTGATTTTAAGTACTGTTTCAGCCAATTGTCAGTCTGAGAATGTACTGAGCTTTGGAGGACTTTTGTGATGCTTTATATCAAAGGGGACAGGCATTTAATGCTTTATTCAGCTTGTGTAATAGAACTCTGCTCTCTTTAGCTCACCTGTGATTTAAGTGATATGTGAAGGAACTTTAACTCCTACTGCCCTCTGTAAGCACTAAAAAAAAGAAAAAGAAAAATCAACAAACAACAAGAGAGGAAGAAGAGCCTGCTATCAGGATCACTTGGAAAAGACTGGGTTTTTTTTGGGAACTTCAGTTTAGAATAAAAATACATATCAAGCTTACATTATTTAAACAAAACAAAACAAAATCTGTCATTAGCAGCTAATACTTTTATTTGAGGATTACTTTGAGGCATATCTGAAGATTATCCAAATTGGTACAGTTCTGTTAATTTCACAGTGAATAAAGGCATGTTCCAGATTTAAACCAACACAGCTGAATATGTTAAGACCCAGAGTTTCAGGATAGGATGAGAAAGAAAACAAGTGAAACGTGTAGATATGCATGCCTTGCTTTACTGAAATTTTTACAAATTAAGTAGTTTTGTTTCATTTGAATTTCAATTTATTCATTATTTTCCAGAAATCTCAGTTGAGGAATTTCAGATATTCATTGCTTCCAAGACAGTTTAGTAAAAATCAAGGGTTCTGGTAATGTTGAGTGATTTGAAAATGTTTCCAAGATTTCTTTGGTATACTGCATTTTTTTAATCAGTGTTATCAAGGAAGTGGTAAGGTTTACCTTGAACTTTTTGTGCTGTTACAAAACAGTGACATCTGCTTAGCATCAAGTACAGGAACTTGTTTTCCTGTTCTATGAATACTACAAAATCTTTAATGAAGTCTTGGCAAACAGACAGAAACTTAATGATTAGACATAATCCAACTGTATCTTAATCCCCAGCAGACTCAACTTTTATAGCATCGTTTTAATGAGATATTATTAGCAGCTTCAGAACTGTTTAATTAGAATGTTGGCAAGATCCTTAGGCCAAATAAAGGATTTTGATCACATCAGTGGAGTTTATTTTCTACTAATTTTTAATAAACATCTTTAAATCATGGATTTGTATAGACTGTTGAGTGTTGTTACATTAAGTATAACTATATTATAAAATATAATTTGAATATTAATATGTTTATAATATGTACATTAAGTGCCCTTTATAAAGAATATGGAATATTCCAGCTGCATGGAATTTTATTTCCTTTAGAGAGACCTTTGTTATGAATTCCTATGTGCATACATACAATGGTATGTGTGTGTTTTCTGACTGAGAGCAATTTAATTGGAGGCCACTTCTTATAGTCCTTCATTTTAATGAGAATGTATTTATTTGTGTATAATTCTCAGTATGTTTTTAAAATGTGATTCAAGACTGGAATTACATGTGATAAGATTTTAGATGCCTTACAAACCAGATTACACTGCTGAACATGCCCAGGCTATTTCAGCAAAACAATGGTGATTGTGTGTTATTCTGTCATTGATTACTAAAAGTACACTAATTGTTCCAGTTGTTATTCTAACTTTAAAGAGATGGGAAAAGTTCCTTTCTTAACTAACCCCAATTCATTCTTTACTTGGCACCACGTTAAAAAGGTTGCAGCTGAGTCTTTTTGTGCTGTCAGGAAATCAATTATCCTGTCATGGGTTTGTACCGTATCTACGTAGGTATGTCATCCTGGCTGATAGCCCAAGCCTTCTCCACTGCCTTTATTACAGTTCTTTTATAGACCCATATTCATTCCATCATTTGCTCTCAGTTAACTGGCTGCATGTTGAGATATTTGTTATAAAACTCAATATGGTAATGCATAGTTGCCATACTGAAAGTGGCATCTGCCTGAAACTTACTGATCTGCAGTCGTTTGGCTAATCCTGCATAGTTTCCTGTAAACTTCATAGATGTCAAGAGCAACCAGTAGAGAAAGTTTTGTACCCTGTTTTGTAATGCTTTTTTTTTTTTTTCTTACTGGTTGCAAATAATGAAGTAAAGATAGGAAACACTATGAATTTTAATTTCCTTCTGGTTCTAGTTCTCTTCTGCTCAAACATATGGAGGAGGTTATTGAATTTCTGATTCTGCAAGTTTATCTTGTCATCACTTGAAAATGTTGTTAGTAATGGAAAAGCCCTGTTAGTTGCAGGACACGCTGCCCAGATCTTTACCTAAGCAAGATCAGTTGCTTTCACGCACATTCAAAATATTCTTACAAGTTCAATTCATAAATATTTAAAGCAGTGCCACTCTGTTCGTTTCCAGGAGACAGTAATCCATAACAGGGCATTTGCAGAACCATTTTTTTTTCCGGATAATTCTGTGGAATGCTCCCATTGTATATTGTGTCTGCACCAGAACCCAGGGTTCAGTCCTTCTAGAATTGGACTGAAGGTCCAAATCCTCAATCTCTTCTTTATGAACTGGATAACACAAGGCTTCCCTAGTGAAGCACAGTGGATAAATCTCTCTTCTACCTTCTATGCTAGAAGAAACACAGTTTCTTGAGCTCTTTTTTTTTTTTTTTTTTTCAAGTACTTAGACAGTTTGTTAGAAACTATTTTGCGGATAATTTGTTTCTCCCCTTCCTTTACTGTTCCAATATGGCAGTGCCTGATTTTCAGCTAAATCTCAACCTATTCACCATTTCCAAGGAACTTACATATCTATTCAAGCGTTAAAAAGCAAAAAAATAAAAAATAAAAAAACAACAAAAATCCCCAAACCAAACCAAAACAAAAAACAAGCAAACCAAGAAAACAAACAAACAAACCAACCAACCAAAAACCCCACAAAACCCACAAAAGGTGCTTTCTCTAGAGTTTTAATAATCTTTTCCAATCAGGCAGAAACATATCTATCTGTAACCAATGGTAACTTTAGGTTAGCACTTTTACTGACTTCTGAGATAGTGTAACTAAAATAATATATTCTTTTTTCCTTTTTTCTTTTTTTCTGTTAGATCTCAGATTTCTTAATTGCAGTATCTCAGGTAGCAGTCTACTAACATGTCAGTCAGTTGAATAGTAGCAATTAGCAAACACCCTTCACTTGTAACAGCATTCTGATACTATTTAGCAGGTGCATATAAATATCCAAAAAATCTGCAATTGTCTAGCTACGTGCATGTAAATCTCTTTGTCTGAATGCAGAGAATTCAAGCAACAAATTGCTATGTAAATCAGAATCACAAGTCTGTGATAGACCTACCATAATAGATTATTTTATCCTTTTGCTGAGATATGATGACTTTGTCAGCATCACCATGCTTAAAGTTTCTCTATCTAGTTCTCCTAAACTTGTACTTACAAACTTCATTTACAAATTTAACCAGTGTTAACGCATGCTTTAATAGGTGTATTTAAATTCTTTAACTTTGGGAATTAGTAGTAGGGTGAACAAATATAAAGAAATCTAGAATTCCTCCTAACCCGATTTTTCTGCAGTTTTCTCCATTATCCTGCTAACGTTCATGAATAACTGATTATGTCTTGCTGTTAAAACAGCAATCATTCTTTTATTTGCAACCCTGCTGCTTCCAAACAGCAATTAATAAAGCTCAGATTAAACCTGCATAAGCCAATCCTAAAGTCACTAGCGTGGGTAACCAAACTGTAAAAAGACATCTGTCTTTCTGCATATATCTGAGCAAATATGTGCAGAAACACAAAATAGTGGGGTTATCAAACTGTCAAGGTCTTAAATTTGTTAAATTTTATTAATTTGAAGGGAGGAAAGTTGTTGTTTATGATACTACAAGATATGGCATCCCCATGTTTCACGAGTGATTCAGAGTTTTATAAAAAAGGAAGCCCTTTTCATTCTGGGAATGCAGAACACCTGCTTTTTGTATTTAAATAAATCTGTGGCCTCCAGTTTCAGTTCCATATGAGATGTTCTGTGTCATGGTCAAAATCAGCATATATCCACATAAATTCAGAGATTTTTAAGCAGTAGGGATAATCAGAGTGCTTAATGTGATAGCAATCTTTTATCTTAAGTAACGTAACCCAGAGAATTTGCTTGGTTGCTTTGTTACTAAACTTTGGTGGAATAATTAATTTCTATAAGATTATGCAAGTGATCTATATAGGAAGTAGAAGGGTATCTAGGAAACCAAAAATATACTTTTTATGATTTTAATAAATAAAAGAGCACAATTTTTTTTTTTAGTTATCCTTATTATTAGAAAATGCTGAAGAGAAATAAGGAAAAAATTGAGAAATAGCTAAATAAGTTTATTAAAGAATAATTATTCTAAAGGAAATTTAAGAAAAATTGTTGTTTTCAGTGTCTTAAGTGGAAAACCTACTGCTGTTTGTTATGTTAATGATGGTGATTCAATAGTATTCACATTTATCACTGAAGCAAAAAGACTCACTTCTAAGTTGAATTTGTCTAGTCTTTCTAGATCTTTCTGACATGACATATTTGTGTTTTTCTACTTTTTTTCTTCTTTAATCAAGGAAGACTCAAACATCTATTTAATAGGATAAGCAACTGTTTTTCTACAGCAAGGTTTTCTTTCAGGCTTTTCAGAACTCTGTCTAGCTTTACAATGTTTTTAAAATTATAACAGGCAGGAATGTATATGAAGTTCCAGTATCTATCTTACCTGCTTTATTCATGGAAGTAAAGTCTCATCTATTTGTCTGCTTCCTAGTTCCTTGTTTATTTACCTGTGGCTTGTGTTAATTTCTTGGTTGGTTATAACATCACAGTACGAGGTCATGTCTAGTTGGTGGTTATTCACCACCAATTCCAAATCTTGGAATGGTTTTACCAGGGTACAATCCCTGTGTTCTGGTCTGTATGTATGATTAAAACATCTATTCTTTGTAAGGAGATTTTTTGACCTTGACGTGAACTTTACTGTGTAATTGTATCTACCAAGTATCTGAAGATTTTTCTACTTTAGTTTTGAGTTTTTACATGCAGTTCATTTACGAAGTAATATTTTTTGATATCTTAAGGTATATTAATTATTATCTTACTGCAGGATTGTATTGGTGTAAGATGATGCAATTAGGAAATAGCAAACAAAATGAATGTGTTTTATGACCTTGACTTGTTCATTAGTCATTATTGTTCATTGTTTTATAGGCTATGGTGGCCTAGTTTTGAACTTCAGCACATGACAAAATTTTATTTTACTGCACATCTTAGTGGAGTAGCACATTTTTTTTTGGTTCATATTTTAGAATTGTCATATACTTTTTCATTTTCTCTCTCTGTGGCACAATCTTCCAGAAATGTGCATGCAGACTGAATTTTTTGCACGTCGTGAGTAGTTCCCTTAATATGCTTGCACTCTGCTGACTTCACATGGTGGCAGATTTGGCTTAATAAGTGTATGCTTAGAGAGAGAATTTCCTTAAACATTTTATGATTTACTTTCTTTTCTGCTGAAGGTGGATTTATAAAAAGGATTTGATACCTCATGCACCTAAGAGATTTTAATTTTACTTTTCTTCTTATTCTTATGATTTTGCAAGAAACAACACAAAATTTCAGCATAGCAGAAGGGTATGGAACAGACTGTATTTATAAACTCATTGCCTTTGTAGGTAAGGATACTGAATTATTTACTTTTCTGTTCTCATAAAATTTAAAGGATTGTGAGTAACTTCCTGAACCACGATGGCTGGTGCCCTCATTGCAATTTACAAAGAAACCACTTAAAATTAAGTTTGTAGAAAAAGATATTTTCATTACAACACAATATTACTGCATCAGTACTTTCACAACATACTACATCAGTACATCAATACTATTACATCAGTACTGAGATTCCAGCTATTCAAAGTGTCTACAACAGAAATGAAGACAGTACTAAATAAATAACACAATAGATGCTCTGTAAACTGTGTAAGACGATGTTTTGCAGCTATGCTCTCAACACATCAGTTCATATAATAGAGAATCCTCAAATGGACATTTATTTCCTAAAGATTTAGAGGTAAGTGATGAAGAACAATCAACAGCATGACTTCAAGCCCTGGCCTTGAGGTTTTTCTCAGTAAGTCACTTCTTGGAAAATTGAGAAACATTTTATTCTTCTAAATTGAACTGAAAAAAGATTTTATTTGCAGTTTCAAGACTCTACTATTTAATATTATTTTTAATATTAACATTAAAATTAATTCTATTAATAATTAATATAAATTAGTAATATTATCTGTAATGTTTACGTCTTATAGTGCATCTTAAAGTACAAAAAGTGAAAGAAGAAAACTGTATCAGATTTTGTGATTTTTCTTTGGATGTAGCAATGATATGAAGTAATCATCTTTAATAGAAAACAGATAAACATATGTCTAATGTACCAGCATCGTTGATTGATTTTGACCTGTCTGGGAAATTTTTTGTGCAACATGGTTCCAAAATATACTCAGTATGTTCATACAGTTTAAATCAACATGACTGCTTGGGTAAGGAGTACGTGTAAGAAATAAATGGTCACTTCACATTTTAGAAGGCTGTGAAAGTTACCACAACGGTTTATAAGTGTTTTGCAGTGATTGGTACAAAATGCCCAAAGCGGAAGCATTGTTCACTCCAGCTCACTGACAGATAATGTGAATTTGTTTTAAATTGCTGCCTTTTAGGATAGATCAGTAATTAAGAGTTGTTATGGGAATATAAATGGGATTGAAGTATTTCAAAAAATCTGAGAAAATTAATAACCTAATTAGTTTCATGTACATTTTTCCTTTAGCAAAGATTTGTATTTTATCATTTTTGTCAAAATTCATATGGTTTTCATGAAGAATAGAAGTACTCTTCAAATTTTAAATATCAAATTTTAAATGTATTCTGCTCAGTAAGAGTTACTATAAGCCTTACCTTTCTTGTTGCAGGAGAAAAAACTGCCCAGCTCATGATGTTTAAATCAAATCTTTATCAAGGTCATCGATTTATCAATGATGTGTGATTAGCCAGCAGTCAACGTACCATATATTCAGGTTAATATCAGCAATACAGAAGATAAATCAAAATACAAGGTACTTACAAGGCATTAGTAAACACTGCAAACTTCTAAATAACCAAGTAATGCCAGCTAATAATCTATTCCTTTACCTCTTTCCATTATTGGTGGTGTGGGATATCAGTAGGTCTAGTCTCTTGGGTAAGCACTTTACCCTGCTTGCACAGCCCTGCACAGAGACGAGGGTATTCCCACTCCCTGATCCCCACTAGTGCCTCCCATGTTGTGCAGGTGTAGCTGGCTGAGCATCCCCCATGTGCTCTGCTTAGGTGTGTGCAGATTCTTCCAGCTTCCCATAAGGAAGGACTCAACCTGATGCTGAGGGGTGGCTGTGGGCAGTCATGCTATTTCTGCTCAAATGTCTCTTTCTACCGTTTAAAGAATCAAACTGTTTTACGCTTCCTTTGAAGCCAACTCCTTCTTCACTTCAGAAGTCTCATTGATTTAATCCAGCTGATGGTTCTTCATCTCCATCAGTACTGGAAGAATGTGTTTTACTCCATTTGTGTATTTCACTCACACTCACATTTCTGTCCTAAAAGCTGTTCTCATGGTCTGTTTTGCTGAGTTTGGGTCATACAAGCAGTCCCACAATCAAGTAGTATATAAAACTGAGACAAAAAAGTATGTGTAGAGCAAGGGTAATCTGACACTACTGTGGCACTCACAAAAGATTTATGTTTTAGTGAACATTGACTGAGAAGTCATCAAATGTGAAGCTGTTATGTGCGCAGTTAAAAAGACTAACTGAAAAAGAATGGTCAGCACCAAACTATATCCTAAAATACCATCTGGTCAAAGCAGTGTGATTTCACAGAGTCTCATATCATGTACTTGAGGTGACTATGGTACTTATGGATTGCAGAGAAAGTAAAATGGAGGATTTACTAAATCACTTGCTTGAGAAATTAACTTGAACATACGAAGTGAAAGCGGGCTTCATCATTAAATAGTGAGTAACAATGCTGTTCTATCATCTTCAATACTTTTCTTGCCCAGTCTTTAATATTTTTAAGCCGTTATTCTAATATAAAAATTGTTCTAATACAAAATATGTGTTTTTAGACAATTAAGATTATTGCACAGATACTCCTTTTATTCTCTTTATCAGATAAATATGTTAGTGAAATATTTAAGTTCATAAATCTGTTTACTATCAAAATCCTAATGTTCTGGCATCTCTCGACTTACCTTCATACACAGATGTGGATTTTTTTTAACAGAAAACATCCTTATTGTTTACAGCTGTATATTTCTACTTATTTTAAGTATATATCCAGGGAAGTAGTGAAGTCTAAAGACCTACATATACATACATTACTGAAAAATACTTTCTAAAGATATGAGCAAATTTTGTACCTTATTCTGCACAATACCTATTGATATACGTGAAGAATAAACAAGCACTCTGGATGAGTGCTTGAGTTGGATATTTATGGCAAATTAGTGCAATTGTAGAAAAATGATTACTGCAGGTTACAATTCTTATTGCCAAGTTTCATGCTCTGTATTTTACTTGCAGATTTGGTGTATTTTAATGTGCAGCAATGGCTGCAGAGAATTTAAAGGAAGCAGAAACATCAGTTTTGTTAGTCTACTATTGCTTCTTTTTCCTAAAAATATTAATAAAATTCAATGTTACCCTTTATCTCTTAATTGCAGTCTCCATTAATTATCCTTTTTATCAATGATGCTGACAAGTAAATCACAGGCTAGACTTCAGTACCTACTTGAAACAAGCTATGACTATGCTCCAATATGTGTACTCTCCTCCCTTTATCTCATTTATTAAATCAGGACACATTTGACTATTCCTTTACATTTCTGGTAATTACATTTACATGTTGACTGTGTTTAATGATTTTAGCATTTTATGAAGCTGCCAGGTTAGAAGATGACAAGAAGATATAGAGCGCATACACACTGTGTCATGTTTTCAGAACAGTCATCATAGAACACACACAAACCTGCCCCGTCTTCTCACTTGTGAAAGTTAATTCTTCACAGGTACAAATCAAGTTTCAGACAGGATATCAGTTTACAGTTCTTAGTGTATCTCAGAAATGTTCTAAAAGTCATCAAAAAAACAGAGCAAAATTGTATATGTGTCTTTATATGTCTGTCATGAAAGTGATAGACTAGATTGTGCTACCTTCAATCAGTGGGAGCAGCTATATTTTGGGGAGAAGGAAGGGCAAGGCCTATGCAGAGATTTACCCTCATACGTAGTAGTTGCTTTGCTACTAAGCTGTAGCCTGGCTTCTTCCATCTCACAGGCCTGCAATTCCTGTCTGCCTGGGCTCAGGATGTCTTGCCTAATATCCATCCTGTCTCAGACTATGACCCATGCTTTGCCTCCACTTCTACAGAGTTGGAACTGGTAGAGATGTGACAAGGTAACCATCCATAGTGATCTTACTGTGAATTCACAGTGAAGGTCACACGTCTGTGGTCTTTGTAATATAGCTGATGTCAACACTTTTTCTCACTACTGATACAGCTCATCTGAAACTGTGGTATCTGGCCTCCCTGAGGAATTGAGGCAAGGCAGCTAATGCATGTATTATAGTATAATCTCACTTTTTTGACAGCAGAGACAAAGCTTGGAAAGTATCTGTTTAAGAGACTAGAAGACATTTGAACTTCTGTTCTTCTGGGAGTTCTCACTAAAGTAGAGGATCATTCATTTTGTTAAGTATGCTACGGTAAAGCCTGCCAGGAAGTTACTTTTCATCTAGAGAGCAAATTCTGTCTAGCAAAAGTTCATAGTGAATCTGCCTCTGTAATTGAAAACTATCCTTGCTGTTTCTGTTACACTTTTTTTTCCAGGCAAGAATCATGACACCCAGTTCAGAGCACCATTAAATGTACAGAAAGAAATGTAAGGAGATATTGTTTGGCTTTGAGTAGAGCATAAAATGCACCAGTATCTCTCTTCAATTTTACTCCTGTAAGAAATGCTTCTCAGCCTTTGGATCATTTTGTAAGTTATATGAATTAATACTATATATTTTCCTTTTTTACTTTTTCTATTACTTTTTTAATGTTAACTTGTGTCAACTTTATGAAATGACAGAGTTTAACCTAAACTAAGTTTACTCAGAGCAGTAATTAAAAGTGTTTAAATTAGTGTAGTTCAATACTGCAAAAATCTTAGTGAAATAATTGTTTTTAAAGGAAGAGGTAAATATTAGGAGGAATTATATTTTCTTCTTATTTTTTTTCCCCAGAAATCTCAGAGTGGTTGGGACCTCAGGAGGTTGTTTGAGTCCAACTCCCTGCTCAAGCAGAAACATATACAGCTGGTTGCTTAGGACCATGCCCAGGTAGGTGGTTTTAGAAGATCTCCAAAGAGGGAGACACCTGAGCCTCTCTGGCAACCTCTTTCAGTGCTCGGTCATTGGTACAGTAAAGAAGTGTTTCCGTATGTTTAAATGGGTACCTTTATGTTTGAGCTGTTGTCCATTTCCTCTTGACCTGTGACTGGGCACCGAAGTAAAGAGGTTGACTCCATCTTCATTGCATCCTTCCTCCAAGCTGTTACATAAATTGATGAGATTCTCCCTGAGTCTTCTGACTCTAAAAAAGTTCCAAGTCTCTCAGCCTTTCCTTATGGGAGAAGTGCTCCAGAGACCTCATGATCTTAGCAGCCATACATTGGATTAATTCTAGTATGTCTGTGTCATGAACCTGTGGCCCTAGAACTGGACACAGAACACCAGGTACAGCCTCAATAATGCTGGAGAACTGAAGGATCTCCTCTCTTTAAATGTTTGCAGTACAACCAAGAAAGTCAAAAACAAAGAACCCTAATACCTTAGGGCCACAAACATATAGATGAATGTTTTCTTAGATAAGTGACATAATCTGATGTCTTAAAGACAGAAAAATAGGTTCTTATCAATTATGTCAAGTTGAGGTCATACAAATTCTTGGAATTAGCATATGTAGTTTGGCAGATTAAACCTGAGTTTATGAGGACTGTTTTATTACAAATAATGTACTTTACCCCCTTCCAGGTGCCTCATGTATATTCTATGAGAGTGGATGCCTTATTTTACAGAATAACTCCGGATTGTTAAAATTTTCTTCACTTTCTTGAACAATTGTTACAAAAATAGATCTTGCTAATTTTGTCTTTTTAATAATTTTCAAGTACTTTTTTCAGCATGAATAATCCAAATAGGTTTATTTCAATTAACTTTAATAGAAGGTGAGATTTAGCAGATTATAGCTAGTTTTAATCTTTAAATATTTGTTTAAAATGCACAGTAGCTGTTCAGTTCTGTGTTGATCTGGGAATACATCTTGAGAATGTTCTTCTCTTTGTTTCACTACGTAATGTGAAACAAAATTCCTGCATAATTTCAAAAATGACATGGCTGTATTTCTCTGGTAGCAATGCATCCATCTTTTCTCCAAAACAGCTGCCAATCCTTATGCGTATTCGAACATTTTTGGTTTAAGGCTATTATTCAGTATTTCTAGGTCATACTTTCCTATGATGAAAGGGGAGTGGAGGATGCCTGGAGGCTGTTTCCAGAAAAAAACCCTGCCCTCAAGCAACATCTTCCAACTGTTGAACATGTGTTCCATATGTAATTAGTAAGAAGGAGAGGAGAAAGAAAGTGACATTTTTCTTTGAGTGTGGATTACTTACAGACATTCTGTTTCAGAATCCCAGAGTCCTGTGATCTCTCTTTTTCTTTTTTTTTTTTTCATTACCCTACAGCTATTCATTAGCTAATGTGCCAATATCTGCTACAATTTACCCTGAGGGACAGTGGTTTCTTAATATTTTATCAACAACAGAGCAATGTAATTATCTGTAAATCTTTCAGCATGTATTTCATCCTTGTGGAAGCTATCCAATTAGTCAAAGAAAAAAACCTAAACATTTCATATCTAACTTAGAGCCCTCAGCAGTATGCTTTTTGTTATCTCAACTTTCTCAATTTATTAGGCATATTCTTTGAAAAATATTTGGTACATTGCTGGGGATACCAATGAGTGACTCCTTAGGAATTTGTGAAGTTCACCTGTATACAACATAACTGGGGACTTGTTAAAATTTTCCTCCTGTATTCAGGAATAACATATGCAACTATAAATTAAAAGTCTCTAAGTATAAGGTTATGTCAATTGTTTGCAGATCAGTTTGGCCCAGTTCCATGACTAATGGTGCAGGGGGACCCTGGATTGAAAGCAGAAATGCAAAGTAACACGAAGTCCTCTGGGGTATGTAGTTCTTGTCTTCTGAGACAGGTGTACCCGGAACCGTCAATGATCCATGTAACTAGAATAGTAACTTTTTAACTCCTGGTGTACTATATGATGTTATGTGGAATACTGATTACAAAAAATCATAAAACCATGACAGGTTACTAATTTTATGGGTCATATCTTCTGATCAAGCAGTCATTTAAAAATTGATTTTCATTTACTTCTTTAGTTTATTGTTCTTTTACATCTTTAGCACTTCACTGTGAGACTTTCTTGAAATGAGAATGAGAAAAATAATTGAAATATGTTTCACCAAATGGAATTCCAAAGGTGAAGAGTTTAGTTCAGCTTTAGTTCAGACTTCCATAGATTTTAAAGATTTGGATCAGATCCGTGCTGAACATTAGTGCTAGTTTATTCACACATTTGTTAGACTTGCCATCTGATTGTGCTTTACTGAGATTCTAAACTCCTAAAAAATAATTGAGCACATGTGAGTAATCCAAAGGAATGTAAAAGCATTATTCCTCTTTAGGAAGATTACTATACGAGTAGTTCTTCCTAGAACAAAGGTTAGAATATAATCCTATGAATGGAGATGTTGTTGCCTTATACACAAACAGTCTGACATTCTCTCTGTAATATCTGTATGTATAAATCATATTTAATTCATATTTGACACATCTGACATATTTGACATGAGAAGTTTATGACAAATATTTTCAATTTGAAATGGAACTGGCTTCAGCTGTCTTTTGAATGGGACTGCAAGGTTATTTTTGACTTGTGAAAGAATGTATCTTTATCAGAATATGTGTGTGTACAGGACTATTTATGCATAATGTCTCTTCACACTGTGTTCTAAAAAGTCTACCTGTGGTTTTGAAATGACAGTGTTACATGAATAATAGCTTCTGCAGTCCTCATAGTGAAAATCTGTCCCTATGCAAGTGGCTATAACGAGGTCACTCATTTCCTAGAGATGACATAAACCATGAAAGTGTACGCTTAGAAGGAATATACTTGGCGTAGTGCAAGTCCTACCTACCTTTGTCTGGGGGCAAATGACTAAAGGGATATTGGCACATTTAAACGTCTGCATTCCACTCACATCAAGTGAGATGAGAACAATAAACATGAAAATATCTGTCTGCAATCTTCATTTTGCATTTGTAGTCTGCCAAAAGTGTAAAGTATTCAAGATCAAGTTTTCTTGTTAGTGATATGTGAACACTGTTACTAAATATTTAAGGAGTTTGATCTGATTTTCTGATTTGTTATTGTTGCTATGGGAACAATAAAAAGTGCTTTCAGCAATCAAATTGATACATTGAAATGTCTTAAATATAATAAGGATAAAAATATTTTTCTAAGTGTAAGACATTGGAAGATAGAGGGCAAAATTTTGCAACGGTGTCTCAACCATCTGACTGCGAAGAATAATCTCCTAAAAAGCTAGTGGAAGTTATAGTAAGGATTCATAGAGACATGAAAGTAGTCTTGCAAAAGTCACTGGAGATTTGAAGCCATAGCTTTTGTGTGGGGCATTTGAATAGTATTTGTGAATAATACAGGAAATAATTTTTTCCCAGCAAATCATCAAAAACATTGTTACAAACACATTATTCAATTCACTTTTGAGAGGTTCACTTAATACTGTTTATATACATTAAACTGCATTTTTCCTTTTCTCCATTGACAACTTCTACTGAATTTTAGTTTACTAAAAGAAGAATTCAGTTCAGTGTGCTTTATTATGTCATTAATACACATTCTTAATAACCACATGGAAAATCAATGTGGGGTACTTAGTGTGCTGTGAATTCACACCTGAGCTTAGATTATAGTGACGGGGCTGAGAAAAAGGGCAGTGAGTACACAGGTTTAAAAAAAGTTTAAAATTTAAACCATGGATAGTTTTCTTGTTACTGTGCTCAAAATAGCTTTTTTTGCAGTAAACTTGCAGGCTTTAATTTAGCAGTCAAGATGGGTATGATTGTAAACAAAAGGTGATTGTCCAGATAAGTAGACTCATACAGATCTTTTTTCTAAAAAATATTTTACTGTACCAACTCACAGTATATACTAGCAGATAGTCTATAGAAACAAATATTATGTTGTTTAAGTATATAGCTTATAAAAATACGCATCTTGAGCTAGTGTTTTATGGATATATGACTTGCCATGTGGTGAATGTGGATTTAATGAGGAACTTAGATCATTATTATTTTTGAATATAATTCAGACAGCATCTCCTCTTGTTTACTATGATGTATAGAGATCTGATGATTTGAGATTGGAAGACATATTTTGCTCCTCTGGGTAGACTGACAAGTGTGAAGTCCTGTTAACTGATATGCTCCCAATAGTCTTGGTATTTTGGACATTTTTTAATTTCATCATTATTGGCCATGTTGCCAAGGGGTTGCTAACTGATAAAAATCTGTTTCTACGGCGTAACTGGGATAACAGCTCCCTACCCTGAAGTACACTCTGAGGGGAAGACTTACGAAATGGTGAAATTTTGAAGTTCTGCTACTGTCAGTACAGAGTGTGGAATGAATTATTGGTGGGATTATGTCATTTACAGGTGTTTCTGCAATTGTGGTGTCTTTTTTAAAACACTTCTCCACAGGAGCAATCCCCACTAATCCATTCAGCAAACTGCAGAAGTAATGAGGCCTGATTCCTCTTAATGAATGACCTTAACTCTCATTTATTGCAAAATTTTGACTCTTCTCCTCAAAGCTACCCTCATAGAGGACGTAGGAGCACCCTAGAATAATGTGTCTATTTTTGTTCTATATTGTCATAGATAAATAGTGCTGCAGAATGAAATCATAATTATTAAAATAGTCCGGTCACATATATCTACCTAGTTCCAAATAACAGATGTTGCCTCTGTATTGCACAAACATTCCAGATACACTTCATTCCAGTAGCTGTATTATTCAGTGTATTTTGGATTGCTGGAATGGTTCTAGCCCATTTGGTGGAATCACTCTTCTCTTTAAATCTATTTAAAAGCCACAGGCAGAGTGCTGTGAGGACTGAGCAGGGCTTCTTGTAGACCTAATATTTAGAAACCATACAGCCTCAGATATTACCCTTGTGTCATATTTATCTGTTCATATCTTGTCTGTGACTCCTACCTTAGACAGATTCCACTGAAGCCAAAATTACCATGGACATTAACAGAAGTAGGATTACTTTTAAACTGAAAAGTTTATATTTCATGCATTAAAAAAAGGCATTCTGCAATCAAGAAAGTGAGTTTCAATTGGAAAAATAAACTTGATCAATGTGTCTTTGAAAATCCCATTCTCAGCAACCAGTAATTGCAAAAAAGATCTAAAACTGACTTCTATAAATTATGTTTACTGGGAATAAAATATATATTGTCAAAACCTAATTAAATAGCAAGAGTAATGGGAATATATGTGTAACATGCAGCTGATGAGAATTAGGTATGCCTATGTAGTGAAAAGATATAGAATTACTTTTCCAGTCTTTATTTATTTATTTGTGTGTAAAGTTAAGAGGTAAATATCTGAATATTTTAAATAATGATATAATTAAAGTTTGAAAAACAAAACAAAACCGTAAAATCACTGAAAAGAAAATAAGCCTTCATAGAAACATAATCTAGGGGCAAAGTAATTTAATAGAGTTGTCAGTCAGTGTAAACAACCTTAATAAGACTGTAATAGTGAACTTTCCTAGTGACGAGTATACACAGAAAATAGAGTAAGTGATCTATGTAGCTGTATCAGATCTCTTATAGGAATGAAACAAAAAGAAATCATGCAAGAATCAAAAAGAGCTGAATTTAAGGTAATAGGCTAAGAATAGTAGACCAATCAGGTAGAATAAGTAACAAAAAATTGTTTCAAGGAAAACAAAATAATAATAAAAATTGTATAAATAAATTGAAAGATCAAGAGAGAAAATATTGTATGGCACAATGAAGACTAATGTATGCATGTCTTTTCCTTGTGAAAGAACTATTGTGATGGATTTTTATGGTAGTACTTTTGAAGCAGGTACTAAGTTTAATAGAAAAAGGATAGGTTACATAAAAAGTAGGAAAATGAAGGTGAAAGGTAAGGTGAAACCTTCCTCTCGTCCCTGATTTGTAGAAACCTACCTTCTGTCTGAACCAATTTTCATATGGATTATAGAACTGGTAATATCTAAAAGTAGGTCACATATATTAGTTGTTTTTAAGGCTGGGTAACTGTAGGATTGAATGAAAACATTTCTTCTAATCTAGATCTCTTGGTCTTCCATGAAAACCAATATAAATTACCAATTTATAAGACACTAGCTGGGTTATCATGTCAGTGATAGGAATTTACATCCTCAGTGAGCTGACCGCAAGTGGGAAAATAAATAAAAAGCAGGACTTGATCTTTTCATATGTGATGTTATGTCACATGACAAGAAACTTTACTTAGTAGATGAACTTTCAAAATTTTCTGTAAATATTTTCTAAATATGTTTAGAATAAAATGTAGAGAACACAGTGAAGTAGTGTCTATTTGATGTGATAAAAGTAGGAATGAAATCGTAAAATCTTTGTTTGAAAAAAGAAAAAGAAAAAAGGAATACTGTACTTTTCTTAGAAGAAAAAATGTCATTTAAAGCTTGATTCTTTTAAATTGTGAACAGATTTTGTCTTGTATCTCACATTTTTAGGTTTAACAATATTCTGTTTGCTTGTAAGTTAATTGTTTGAGTTATCTCAGATATTTAAACACATGTCAGAATTCAGTTCAGATCTTTGAACTCCATCTGACCAGTCCTTTATGTTTGCAGTAGTCCATTTTATGAATAAAAATCTATCTTCCATTTTAAGTATGTTGCTTAGAACAAGGTGGTAGGTGACATTTGTTAAAGACAGTATGGACGATAGTCTACAAACTGGACTAAACCTCTAAATATGACTGCTTGTTCTCATAGAATCATAGGGGGTGGAAAGGCCCTCAAGAGATCTTCAAGTCCAACCCCCCTGCCAAAGCAGGTTCCGTACGCCAGGTTGCACAGGTAGGCATCCAGGTGGGTCTTGAATATCTCCTCAGAAGAAGATTCCACAACTCCCCTGGGCAGCTTGTTCCAGTGCTCCATCACCCTCACTGTAAAGAAGTTCTTGCACACATTCGTGCAGAACCTCCTGTGCTGCAGTTTCTGTCCGTTTCCCCCTTGTCCTGTCTCCACACACTTCTGAGAAGAGTCTGGCCTCGCCACTTTGTCCCCCACACCTCAGATATTTATAAACCTGGATCAGGTCCCTTCTCAGTATTCTTTTCTCAAGGCTAAAGAGACCCAGTTCACTTAGCCTTTCTTCACAGGGGAGATCCTCCAGGCCCTTCACCATCTTTGTGGCCCTGCGCTGGACTCTTTCCAAGAGATCCCTGTCTTTTTTATACTGGGAAACCCAGAACTGGACACAACTGGTTCTGGACATAGCTCACAACTAGACATAACTGGTTCTCGGTTATGAAATGAAGAACAAAGTACTAATAATCCCAGAAGGTGAATTTTTTTTGTTATGGTCAGTGAAAAATGAAGTAAATCTAGATAAAGAGAAAATTTCTCTGCATCCTCTTCTAAATTATATTTAATTGCTATTATTGATTTCTTATACCGCACAATACTCTAATGTAAATGTATGTATAGTAATACAGCTGTTTCAGTATCTGTTCCCCAGAAAGAAGTGTATGCTTCCAAGTATGCTTTGGAATGTGATGACTTTATTATTTCTACATGTGTGTTGTACCAGAGTTAAAAAAAAACAAACAACACAATTACAGTCATAAACAGGTACCTCAGAAGAACCATGAAAAGAACTGTTGCTCAAAGAATATATTTGAAGCACAGCTTCTTATGTACCTGTACTACCTCACACTATACTTACAGTCTGAACACTCATATCTCCTGCAGTAATGCAATAAACTGTGTTTTCCTCTTTACTACAGATATGTGTAAATCATGTCTCCATATTTCAGAAAGAAATCAACCTTGTAGTGAGTTCATTCTCCTTCATACTAATTCTGATATACTGATAAATTTCTAATGAAAATACTAGTTCAAACCTTTGTTTGTGCCATAGTCATTTTATGGTGTGTAAATGCACAATGCCCCTTTTAATTATTTCATCCAGTTCCAGGCGAACTGGTAAAAAATTGATATTTAGGGGAGATGTATTCAAGATAATTTTTTAGCAACAACAAAAATAATTTAATGTGGAATTATTATCCTCTTTTCTATTGTAATGCTTTAGAGTAAACTGGAGTATTTACTTACATCTGCTTCTGGTATGTAAACAAAGAGATCAAGCGATTTATAAAATTTGGATGTGAGTGCTATACCCTTACACAGTAGAGATAAAGAGACTTCTCAGTTACTATTCTGTAGCTTAGCAGCCTTTAAACCCACAAAACTATCACAGTAACCAAGAACTGTTTAAGAAATACTTTTTGGCCATTTAACAGACAAGCAGATGAAGTCTGTCAATGATTACAGTGAAAACCACTGTAAGTCTGTCAGATCAAGAATCTGAGAAGAGCTATTTTACCTGTATACTTCCTATATCAATTTTTGAATGTATACACATACAGAATAGAAAGCTCAGCCTCTTTGGGAATCATTTTTCTGTTCATTACAAGTTGATTGAACCTCAAAAGAAGAGTAGAGGTTTCTCTGGTAATTTCTTTCTAGTGGTTATCAAAGCTACTGTAATACAGTTTGCCCACACAATACAAAGACTGAAAAAATGTGAGGCAGATTATACTGAGTGTACAGAGGACTTAATGAAATATGATGTTAAGCTTCAGCTGTTTTTCTGTTTTGTATTTTTATTTTGTATTTTTCCGTTTTTTTTTTTTGAACTTTTCTTTTTTTTTTTGTTTTTTTTTTTTTTT
>VXAB01011679.1:102926-143771 GCA_013399175.1 Odontophorus gujanensis
TTTCGTTTTTTTTTTTTTTTGAACTTTTCTTTTTTTATTTTCTTTTTTTTTTTTTTTTTTTAACTCAGCATATTCTGTTCTCAGGGGGTCACCCTGTCAGCCTCACTTCTGTGGCCTGGATTTAGTTGAATCAGTCCTAATTGAAATTCTGCACAGGTCTGGTGTTCTGTGGAGATTGCAGATGAATGACAGTGCAGTGGCAGGGAAGATAAATATGCTGGCAAATGAGATCCAGGCTCTCCACAGAGGATGGAATAAATTACTTTACCAATACAGTGAAGGTAATATGCTGGAGAAAGAAAGTGAAATCGAAGCTAGATTTGTTAAAGAAAGAAAACAACACAGTTAAGATTTACTTAGAATACAGATTGCAGTATGTACTGCATTCAGACATTTCTTCATTTCTTTTGTATTGTGAATAACAATCACTGCATACGCTTTAATTTCATTTATGCAGATGGCAGCTTGCACAATTTGAATTCATGTAGCATTCAGAGTTTAGCTCAAGGCCCAGTAGTAACTGTGGTATAGCATACTGATTAGTAATTTGATAAATATATAAATTGCACACTCAGTTTAAGGTACTTTGTGGAAAATGTATTTAAATTACCTTGGGTAATTAGCATGAATAGCTATGGGGGACTATTGCCTGAATGAGAGGCATTTCTTGAGTCCAGAGATTTAAGAATTTTCACAACTGAATGATCAAACTTAAAGTGAAAAGAACAAACATTAAATTTCATATAAATTAAGGTAAATTCCATGATCTGACAGTGAATTTTTCAATTTTCTTGCTGGTATAGTGCTTTCTCTCAGACTTTGTCTGTTACAGTTTCCATTGTAATTGCTAAATTCCTTAACCTGACAGGATTTCAGTACTCTCCTCAGAGGAATGTGTTAGGATCTAGTGGATCAGGAAGTATTTTCTAGCGTACATCTGAAATTTTCATTCTCTTAGGGTCAGCTGTGATATCTTCAGATGCTTATGGTCTGTTGTGCCACTGGAAATAATCTTTAACCTTCCTCTCTGCTACAGTAAGTGATTACTGTATTTTACATCTTGTCCAGAGAAATCACTTAGCAAAATTAAATGAATTTCTCTCTTTTGTTCTCCTCAGGGTAGTCAGATTTTTTCAATTACCCATCAATAGCGTTTATGTTTTCTTAGGTTAATTGTGCATTTTAGTGGCGTGTCATGGTACTACAGCTTGGAGTAGTATCCAAGGCTGAATTAAACCCTACCTTCCATAAACTCTGATATTCATAGTCAGTTTTCACTGTCTGTTTCTGATCTGGTGTTTTATTCTGTAGCTGAATTTGTTTTCTCTGATTACACTTTAAATGTGCTTTTGACACTAGTGCTTTCTTCCCAACGAAATTGTGTTAAATCCTTATTTTCTTGGAATGCACTAGCTCATGCTTCTCAGAGGCCAATCTTACATAAATTTCAGGTTATGTTATATAAAAAATGTGTATTTATTTGACATAAATCTAAGTGGGCATTACTTGGTGACATCACCGGAGGTTCCTTGCTACTAATGGTAGTACATTTTACTTAGTAAGTAGAAGAATGGTGTCTTGGATGGAACTGAGAATGGTGACTATGACTTGAGCAAAGAGGTTCATGTGAAGGAAATAAAATATGCCTTATAGCTGGCTAGTGAATATGTGCAATCTTGTATTCTCTGAAACCAACTAGTTGTAGATCAGTGTGGTCATTATTTAGGGTGTTCTGGCAAGAACTCTATGAGGAGGAAGGTCTTTAGACTTAAATTTAGTCTTTAATTCTGTCTGGCTAAATCATGATATTTTCTCTAATAGTAACTGGTACTAATTATCCTGTTTAGGAAGATCTGAGCTAGTCTTGCAGTTTTAGTTCTTGTTCAATGTCATTCATTTTCTGCTTCTGCATTATTGTGATAATGGTTGAAACTATCAATGCAGTCTGTCTGTGGGATAAACATTTAAAAATGATCCTATTCTAATCTGCAGTTGCAGTTTGTACGTAAGTACTAATGTTTTTTTATTTTTTCACGTATTGCTGTCAAGACAAGATTTGTGTTTCTATTGATGGACTACTAACTTCTACGTTGCTAGAGAACAAGATGTATACTTTCACGGTAATCTTAATCTGACAGAGGACTGGGTTTGGTTTGGTATCTAAAATATGGTATATTAGCACTCTTAGCATAACATTTCTCTGGACTCTGATTCAACTTCCAATGTTACTCTTGAAAAAGGGCTTTACATATTAAAGTTTCTATTGCTTTTCAAAAGAAAGCAGTTACTGTGCAAAAAAATTAAAAACTAATTTTCCATTTTGCAGCTTTAGTTAAAATATTGCAGTGAGAATATTTCAGAATTAGTTTTGCTTATTAATAAGTTAAATACAAATTAAAAAAAAATCTTCCAACCAAACAAAAAGGATTTGAGTTCTAAAATTGTATGTAAGATAATTTTAAATACTTACTAATAGATAATGTGGTTATTAAACTAAAGCTTAGAAACAGAGGGGACACAGCCATATTCATTGGGATACTTCATAGGCTAACCTTAGTATGTAACTTAGGAATAAGAGTAAATAATTCACTTTTGCCATTTCAACAACTACTGTATATTTATATATATAATTCTGTATAAATTTCAATAAATATAGTATAATTCCTATCTAGCAGGAGCCATAAACTTGTACACGTTCTAGTGTTTTTCCGGGAGGTAACGAAGAAGTAAAACAGTAAAAAGATATTTGCTCCATACACATACGTTAGTGTACCAGTAGACTAAATAATTCTATGTTTGTTCCACAAATAATTTTCTGAAAATAGGAAAATTGATGTTGCTTCAACTTAATTTGGAAAAGGTGCTATGAGAGCCATGAATTTTGGAGGATTTGTCATTCATCTTACTGTTGATTTAAATGAAGTCAGCATTGTAAGATCTTCTGTATTTTTGTTGAAAAAAAGTCTGTACTTCTCAATAATTAGAGATTGAAGAGGCAGACTACGGTTTTCAGAAATAGCAAATCAGTTATTTCTGCTGTTCAGAAACAAAAGGTCAGTGCCAAGAATAAACATAGGTTGTTTGGAGAATGGCTTGAGAGCAACCCTGAGGAGAAGGATTTGAGGCTGCCAGTTGACGAAAGACCTAACATGAACTGGCAGTATGTGCTTGCAGCCCAGAAGGCCAAACATTTCCTGGGTTGCATCAAGAGAAGTGTGATCAGCAGGTTGAAGGAGGTGATTCTGCTTCTCTGCTCTCATGAGACCCCACCTTGAGTACTGCATTCAGTTCTGGATCTGCAACACAATAGGAACATGGAAGTGTTGGAGTGGGTCCAGAGGAGGGCCATGAAGATGATCAGAGAGCTGGAGTCCCTCCCCTACAACAGGCTGAGAGAGTTGGAACTTTTCGGCCCAGAGAAGAGAAGGCCCTGGGGGGACATTATTGCAGCCTTCCAGTACCTGGAGGTGGCCTACAAGAAAGCTGTGGTTGACAGAGCTCAGAGGGTTGTGATCAGTAGCGTAGAGTCGACTTGGAGGCCTGTAGTTAGTGGTGTGCCTCAGGGGTTGGTGCTGGGTCCAGTCCTGTTTAACATCTTCATCAGTGACCTTGATGAGTGGATATAGTCCACCCTCAGGAAGTTTGCTGATGATACAAAGCTGGGAGAAATGTCTGACATTCCTCAACTGGAGTACTGTGTCAATTTCTGGGCTCCCTGGTACAAAAATGACGGAGCTTAGAGTAACCTGGTCTAGAGGGAGGTGTCTCTGCCTGAAGCAAGGAGGTTGGAACTAGATGATCTTAAAGGTCCCTTCCAACCTAAACCATTCTATAATTCTGTGAAAAAAACTTTTATTTTGGCAGAGATCTCTTCAAAGTCTGAGAATGCCATAAATGAGCTAGATTGAAAGATTCAGCTTAATATCTACATTAACAGATAGAGGTTAGTAGTAGTATGACGCGTAACCATATGCTTACTGTTTTTAAGTATATCCTGTGCTGAAAAGAGGGTGTAAATATCACAGTGTACTGATGCAGATCTTCACCAAAAAACTGTTTGTTGCATATATTAATGGTCTTGTGGAAAGGTCTATTAGTTGAGTGCTACAGTTTGAAAATATATTTGGGAGCAAGTTTGAATAGCTCATGATATCTAAGAGGCACTGCCAGCATTTGTAATGTCCTGAAGAGGAGCTATTAACTTTTACTGAGAAGCAGGCTGGCCAAATAAGCTCTCCCTATTCTAGCTTTTGTGCCATGTGGCAATGATGTGACCAACCTGTGAGCAGGCAGCATGCCATCTCAACAGATGGGCATGAATACAAGTAGCTAGGGATATTGTTATTCTGTGTGCAGCAGATGTACACGTCTATTAAGACTGTTGCTCCCAGCTGTGAGAGTCAAAGCACAGTTTGCCTTGACCCTCTTTTTTAGAGTTGGGAATATCTGGCACCACTAACCCAGTTCTGAACTTGATTGACGTGGAGTACTATGAAATGCTGGAACGGGAACGCAGAGCGTTCGAGGTAGTCTCCTATATTGCCACTATTTTAATATTTTTTTATAGACATGATATCAACAATACTTGATGCAGAAGCAGTAGAAATAAGAGCATGCCATCTATGGCTAAATTTTTCTAATATGCAAGCTGTACCCACAAAACTATGAATAGTTGGCATTACTGACAAAGGAATATTTCCTTGCTGGGTGAGAATTAATTGCTGGCATACTTTAACGATCAAAGTGCACAGAGGACAACAAAAGCAGGACTTACCACTGTCTAAATAACTGAATGTTTGAATGCAACTGCTAATCATATTCTTTAAGCCAGGGTAATATAGTAGTAGAAATACAATTTTTTTCAGAATCATTTTTAATTACCCATAGGGACAATATACAGATTAGTGGCTTTCATACGGTAGCTTTTTGGGTACTCCTAAATTTTAGATTTCTGAAAAACCAGAAGGTTAACTAACACCAATTCAGATTATTTTAGATGCCCATATTCCCAAAACCACAGACTTTTTAGGACTTGTTTTTTGAAAAGATGTTAGTGCTTTTAGTGGGGAAGTAGAAACAACATGGTGAGTAGTGGGATGAAATGAGACAGTACCTAAATTGTAGTACTCTGCTAGATCTCTGTAAACCTCTATCTTTAGCCCTGATGGAACAGTATTTTAGGGAGTAGGACAGAAAATGAAAATGTATTGCCAGTAAGATGTAGCCTATAGTTTTATCAGGATATATAATATGTTGTCACCCTCTATTTAGGATTTGTGGAAGAAAGGGAAGTATTTCAGTCATTTCAAAATGTTGTACTATCTCTCCTAGAAAAAAAAAATGCAGTCTATAGAAATTTTGCTTCTAGAGTTTGAGTTTATGATGTTCAATTACTGCTGAATGAAAAATTTGTAACCTAGCTCAAACCTAGTACGCAGTTGTGAATTAGGGCATGAAATACACACTCTGCATCTCTGGGAAATGCCTATTTTTCAGGTAATGCCATCTTAAGTAAGAACAATAAAACCCCTCAATGTACCTAATTTCAACCATTTTGTAAAAACCCAGATTGTCTGTTTAATATTCCTTGTTATCAACTTCTGTATTCTACAACTGTTATAGCTTCTAAACCTGATAATCGCTACCATCCCTACACAGTCATTTCATAACTCATCTGGTGTCATCTCAAACCTTTTATGGTAACAAAGCTAAGATAGATTATTTGTTATCAATGTGATGAGTGTTTGGAACACTACAATAGACTCACTTGTTCATTTTTTTTCTGTGGTCTTTAAAACCTACATTTTCAACATTTTCCCCTCTTCCATACTGATTGTACTCAGTTCTTAGATGTTGCCCAGATATGATCTGGCAGAAAACTGTACTTAGAGAAACCCCTCTATTCAGCCTAAAAATTGGATCTTTGCTGAAAAAAAAAAAATAAAAAAATATCTCCTGAATCCTGTTTCTTGGTGTTTCTGGTCCTTTTCAGAAGAATTGTTAGACTTCCACGTAGAAACAGATACGTAGCTTATTTAAACAGCAATTCATTTCTTCTCTTATTATTTCTTCCCAAGTTGGGGCTATGGATAAAAATAATAATAATAATAATAAAAAAAAAAAAAACAACAGAAAAAAAGAAAAATACTTGCCCATATATTAACAAGTTATTAAGGACTAGCTAAAATTTCTTGTTCCTGATCCATTTCTGTGCGTGTAGGTGTTTTATCATCCACCATTGTGTTATTTTCTTTGTTTCTGTTGTTTATTCTTTGTTTTCTTTTGTTTTGTTTTCAAATAAAATACTCTGACAGCAAAAATGGAGTTCTTATTTTAAGGGAATATGATTCTAACTGATGATTTGCATTGCAACTGTTGAAACCCTGTGTTTCCATACTGTGATTTTTGTTGTAAAAGATCATCCATGCTTTGAAAAGCTTAAGAAAATATTTGGTATGTATCAGTATAGTAGGATGAAGTAAATCACCAAATATGAAGAGGAGTACCTGAAATAATAAAAAGACTGGTGGGCTGTACAGTCTAGAAAAAGCTATTACTGACTCTTAATATCATTTTTGGCAAAGAGGTGTTTAGTACTTCCATTTGTTGAAGTGTTTCCAGACAAATATGCAAGAATGTATTATCTGTCCTTGAGCTTCAGGGGCATCCTGAGACACACTGAAGCCTGGAAATATGTAAGTTTTTCTGCTGGGCAAATGATTCAAATCTTACATATATTATATTGCTGAATGATGCTAACAGTAATAAATGTTATCATTACATATATATTATAAGACTTTTATGTAATTTATAACTGTATTTTTTATGATTTCAAGTCTCCTTTGCACTTCTTTAAAGATGGCAGATAATCCTAATGACCTGTCTACATTATATTTTACTGAATTAGAAGTGTGTTCATGATAAACCTTGCAACTAAGAGACATGTGCACTTCCAGAGGAACAGGTGAAGGGTGACTGAATTTAATAACTTAATATTCCCTTTTCAAGAGAAGTTTCTCTCCTGATCTCCTCTAAGGAGTAAAATAAAAATCCTGGGCAAGCAAAACTGTAGAGCTCATCTGTAGGAAATATTCATTTCATTTGCATGCCAAGTATACTATTCTAATCCAGACATCAGCATGCTATTTAAAATAGTATAGGGTAAAGACCTCTGAAGGCAGTATCCACAGGGACTATTCTGTTTTGTTTAGTTACTCCTTGTTACACTGGTCTAGATCCAAAGGCAAAAGTGTTGCTCTTCAAATGTTTTTAAATAGCACCTGTGATAAAACTATCTGACTGGAATAAATTAATATAATTCAAAAATTTATCTTTTAATTGGTGGCAAGCCAAAGTTGAGAGGCCTCTCAGGCACATCCCTCTTACATGAGAGTGCTACTGTTCTGTAATCCCAGCAAAGGAGCAGGCCTGGAGGATGGCAGTTGGTTTAGTTTTATGACAGTTTCTTTTGCAGTTCATACTTGGACAAACCTAACAGGTCTGTCTTGCAAATCAGAGAGGAGTGACTTCTGCTGGGAAAAAATGAGTGCTGCATAATGGATGAAGACAAGTCGATTGAGCCTGTTGTCTGAGTTGCTTGTCTATCTTTAGATTGCTCTGCTCTATGACTAGGCTGTGTCCCAAAGAATATACAGTACACCTTGCTGATTACAGAGCTGGTCAGTTCCTCAAACCTAGCTGTGCCCATTGGATACTGGTGAAAAGATTATGTGGCCAAGGTTGGAGATATAGGATGTAAAATAGACAGTAATTAGACTAGATTAGATAGTTCAGTTTTGTGCAGCCCATGGCTTGGCTTAAGTTTGCTTTGTCCTTATTGTCCTCTTAATTTTCTAGTACGCTGTGCAGATATGTTAATTTAGTACTCAAACTGAATGTAAGGTCATGGTGTCTCACTTTTGTCTGTATGTGATTACATATCACCTTTTCAGACTGCCATTTCTGTTTGCCATGTGTGTTTGATGATTGGTCCTCAGTAAATCCCTCTGCAAGAATACTGATCATGTTTTCTTTTTTCTCTTAACAGCTGCTCGGTAATTTCACATGACATAATGTAAATGTATTCATGAAGTAAAGTGAGTCCCTCTCAGCTCGTGTTGATTGTGCTCATAGAGGTGTTTGCCAGTCTGTTGAACACATTCTGCAGTTACTATTTTTAAAAAAAACAGACAGAATGCAAACAGAAGACCATAAAAAGAAAGACTTGAAGCATTTTGTCTGTTTCTGAATCTTTCTCTCCTACACACAATAAACATGTTCATTCCAACAGTGTGCAGCTAAATCCCCTGTGCTATTTGACAATTTCAGGAGATAATATTGTAAAACATCCATTTATGTTCTAGCCTGGTACACTGCTCCTCCCTGGCCATTATCTTCAGAAGGCAGTTGGTAAAATACTGTAATAAATTACAGATGCAGATCTCAGATTTAAAGAGGTGTGTGTTTTTTCTTTTTTCTTTTTTCATAAAATGTTCTGTAAAAGCCTTTGAGTTCTTATGTGAGAAAACAAAACTGATGATTTAGAACATTAAAGCATACTTTATTTTTATGCCTTATAAAATGACAAATGAGAGAGAATGCCAAATGGACCATTTGGCTTAAAGTTTAACAAAAATGGAAACACAAGATAAAATAATCAGGCCAATATCACTGCATCTATGAAAGTTTAAACAACAGCTTGGTTTAAGAGTTTAAATAGTCATATTATGGTCTGCAGGCATTCAAAATCAGCAGGAATTAGAAATTTCTACTACAGAAAGCACAGATTATTTCTCTAAATCTTTGTTCCATGGAGGCTATTTCTGTGTGGCAATGTTGTGCACTGAATGAAATGATTACAAGGTTTGTTGGACTAGGGAGACAGAATATGTAATAGTTTGTGACTAGCATAATAATACAGCGATTAATGTACTCACCTAGGAGGAAGAAGACATTTGTTTTCATTCAGTTAAATGTTCTTTATTGCTGGAGCATGTTTGGTGTTGCAATTCTGAGGACTTTGTCTTGAATCTGATATACATTACTGTAAAAGCTTTCATTAGGGGTCCAAGGTGTGGACTAAAATTCCCACATAAAGTGGTGCCCAACCTTTGGGCTTGCCTGGGCCTCACTGAGTGAACAGGAGTTGTCTTAGGCCACATATAAAATGTATAGTATATTTAATGTATGTGAGTAGCAAAAATTATTTATGTATTTTTTATAAAAACTTAAAAAACAGAGAGCAACAAAAACNTTCTCTTTCTCAGTTTAGTTTTAAACAAGGACTCATCGTACCTGCCATGCTTTCCGCACATTGCTTAATAAACTCATCATCAGAAAATAGTTTTCATTTTTTTGCTGTCAGATTTGTTACCATGTAACTAGGTTTTATAAGAGTTCATCTAACTTTTTTAAGAAGATTAGGTTGAGCTGACAGATTTTTTTCAGTCTTGCTATTTTGTCTTTACGAAGCATTCNAAATCCCTCTAGTTTGATGGAAGTGACTGGAATTTTTCGTGAATTCTCAAGGCATTCATCAGAAATTTTTGATGACATATTACTCTTCCTCTGCTTCATCCTTCACAATAATTGTTCTACTACCAAGAAGTGATGACATGAATTAGCCATTATTATGAAGCAAGGGATGTTTTTCTCAGNTTTTGATATGAATTGAATTTGCCAGCATGTTTCTTTATATAATCCCTTTTCAAATTGTAATATTTATATATCTTGTATACTCTATAATACTATATTTGTATACCTCATTTGTATATCTTCTTTTTTTAATTAAGCTAGGCAACATATATAGGATCCTTTTTAGTCACTTCCATAAATTATATCTTCTGCATTTGTCTTTTGTGCTACAATGTACACCAAATACATTCTTGACCATTTTTTTTCCATATATTGTTAGTATAATATTTTTATTTATTTGATATGCTATGATTGTACTATGCTTTTCTATTCTAACTGCTAAAATAAGTGTTTGAAAATAACTTGGTGATTAATGTTACCAAGGTTTACTTCAGAGATTGTGCAGCAGCTTCCCACAGGAACTAGTTTTTTAGATAAAGGGAGAAGTAGCATCCAAGTCACTTCTATGCCACATTCAATGAATATCACTGACATTATTTAAAATACTGTCTACTTAGTTAATAACAATAGGGAAAGACCATGATAAAAAGTTGCAAGCAGGAGATGGATAGTTACACAAAAATGCCTGAAATTACAATTAAAACATTATTGAATGATCCTCAGATGCTGAGCATTTTCAAGCCATCATGTTTAATTTTTCCTTGTATATTTCACATGTGGGAAAAAGAGAAGTCCGTAGTTAAATATTTTTCACATGTGATAGCTGAACAGACTTCAAAAAAATGCCCTCAACTAGTACTTCTCCAGTTAATTATAACCATCAGAACAGATTTTACAAGTTAACTTCACAAATCTGCAAATTTCCTCAGCCCAGTATGTTTCAGAACTTAATATTTTAAGGACAGATCAAATAGGCTCTTTTAGAGTGCACACTCCCGAAATTTTGAAAATGGATTCTTCATTGAAGAATTAGATTTCTAGTTTTTCTACAAATAAATAAGTGTTTATGAGATAAATGTAGTAGTAACTGGTGATACTGTATTACAGCAATCAGTAAGCAGACTCGGTAAGCACTGTCTGAATTGGAGCCTAATAGCTAGGGATGTTAGTGAGGGAAGCTAATTTCCATGTTCCCAGGCATGATTATACATTTCACATAAAAAAAAAAAAAAAAGTTCAATGAAGTATTGAACCAACTATAAAGAAAGAAAGGAAAATCCGTGTTGGTCCAGCTCTTTTGAACTCTTTAAGCACAGTTGTGCCTACTCATCCTGGCTCAATGAATCTCTGATCTCTGCAGACTGGAAAATAACAAATAGCTTCAACAGAAAAGATAAAGACCTCCTAGTTTTACCTAAACTACAGTTCCATGATAGTTGTGGTATTGCTATGTCAGATATGGATGTGCATGTTTCCAATAACAGTGCAAAACGGGAGGGTACTTCCTCCACTGGAAAGAGAGAGAAAAAGTGAGATCCCTTGTATTCAGGTAAAAACTACTGGATAACAGAGTGCTGTGTATAGGTGTCACTCTCTTGTGACCTGCAAGATGAAAATTAACTCTTTCATTTCCTATAGACAAAAGAAATTACAAATTTCCAGAATGCATTACTATAGAGACAGTGCTTCCAAAATGAGACAATCTCCATTCCTTCTTCGAGGTGTTCTTGTCTTCTTCAGCAGTTTCAGTTACTTCTTCTTATTCTTAAATATATGTTCTTAGTGAGTATTTACTTAAAGTCTCACAGTTACTTAAAATACCTGCTTAATGCTTAGCACTGATAGACTTTTCAAGTACCAAAGTCAGAATCAGCAGTGTCTAGAGCATTCATGAATTTGGATTCAGGCAATGTTCTGAGTCCTATATCACTGAATTTAGGACCTGAAACCTTACCTAGGTGCCTTTTTTTTTCATATCTATTTTCTATTTTTGAAAATGGGTGCCTTTAACGTTACAATTGAATTATTGCCAGTTCTACAGCATATAGAACAGTGTTTCTCCTATCTTAAAAAATAGTTAATAGTTATAGATGTATAAATAGCAGGTAGCCCTTAAACATGTTTTATGAACATTTATTCAGGCTTCTGTCTGCAAGTGTTTTTTTTCTTTTTTTATTGTGTTTCATATTCTCTTCTATAAAATTGAAATGAGTTCATTTTAATTAATACACTAGCAAAAGAAAAAAAAATATTACACTTAAAGGATAGTATTATACAGCATAAACAAAATGTATACTAGAAGACCTTTCAATCCACATTTTAATCCTCCCCATAGCTTTTTTTCGGTTGTTTCCCCTAAAATTTGAAACCGTACTCAATTAAAATGTTATCGCATCCCTCTCCTGGTGCTGTGCTTTTCCTATTTTTTCCCTTTTTTCTTCATATCTTTTTATCTGCTGTTTTTTTATCTGATAGATATAGATGCATGAACTCAGAAGTAAGGAGGAAAAGGAAGGAAGTGTTGAAAAATCTGGATTTATAGCTGCAATCAATTAACCTGTTGCTAGGGAACCATCAGCTATCCAATCAAAAATAGCAATCAGGCAACTGAAATCAGCAGGATTAAAAAAAACCAAAAAACAAAACTGGAAAAGCAATTTTTTTTTAAATTTTTTTGTTAATTTTCGAAGCAGGAGAAAAGTGAAATTTGATATTGAGGGGTTTGGGGTTTTTTTGTTTTGTTTTTAGTTTAGGTACTTAAGGGATGACCTGGGTTTGAAGTTTGGGTTTATATGTAGTTATCTTTGTGTTTGCAGACTTTAAGCAGTTTCAATGCTATAAACCTAATATAACAGCTCATCTCTGCAGAATGGGTACATTTCTGAAGTTTGATAGCTGAATGTAAAATGGCTATGGTAATATTCAGATTTATAAAGTCAAGAAAGTGTTACCTCTGTTTTAAAGTTGATGTTACAATAAGGGATGGAACTACTAATAGTTCTGTGTTTTTTAAAGTATCTGCCTTTTGACTGTACCTCTTGTAGCCAATCTTTTTGATATTGTCATAGGAGTATGCGAAATAACTAATGGTCATTGTTTATTAATTTCTGATGCTTAACTATTTATTTCATGCTATGCTTCCTATGCATATAATGTATGTTAGTTGTAGATGAAAAAAATCTGCTTCCATATTAATTGTAAGCTATTTTTATTTTATACTCCAATGGAATCATTTTAAAGAGAAATTCAGATGCTGAATCGACGTATTTGTTGGGATGTTTGGTTTGTAAGGTATGACTAAGAGGAAGCCCACAGGTATGCACTATGTTTATTGGTTGAATGCCCTGAGGGTTGGAGTTAGACAGGAGATTAATTATTTTACATTATTAATTGTCTTAGAATGACTGCAGTTACTGTCAAGCTGCTTGCATTTGAATATGCCTCTTGCTGCAGACCTAACATGTTCCTTTTTCTAGGTTAAGTAAAATAGATCTGTAATTGGTGAGTTATTTGAGCAAATACTCTGTTGTGGGGGAGTTTAAGAAGTTTATCTTCTTGAGTGTTTGCATAATGAATTTCTTCTGACAAAAATGTAATCTCATTTAAGTGTTAAAAGGTTACTGAGTTGAAGGGTGGTGGTGACTGTGAAGTCAGTGATGAGCAGCATACATCACAAAATTAATGACTATGTCTTCTGTAGCTTCGCTCTTGAAGCCCTATATAGCTTTTATTTTTCCTACTTCCTTAATATGAATACAGAATTCTTTTGTGGGGTGTAGGGGATAGTGGTGTGGTGATTAGGAAAAGAGTGTGAAATCTCTCAATGCATGGAAAAAATGTACTTGATGCCTTCTCTAGGGATTGGAAGAATTAGAGGCTGGTCAGTTTCGCATGGATCCCTGGGGAGGCGTTGGAGCAAATAATCCTGGCAACTATTTCCAAACATGAAGAATGAAAAAGTAATAGGGCATAGTCAATGTAGATTTACAAAGGACAAATCAGACTTGGCCAACCTGATAGCCTCCTACGATGCAGTTACTATTTTGAAGAAACAGTAGATGTTGTATGTCATCAGCAAAGCTTTCAACACAGTCTTCCATAACACCCTCATTAACAAATTGATGAAATAGGAGTTAGAAAAATAGACAGTGAGATGAGTTGAAAACTGGCTGAACTGCTGAGCTCAATGAGAGCTCAGTGGTATGATTTGGTTGCCAGTCACCAGTAGTTTATCCTGGGAATTAATACTTGGGCAAAAACTATTTTGTTAATGATTATACAGAGTACACTCTCATCAGATTTTCAGATGATATAAAACTGGGAGGAGTGATTGATGCATTAGATAATTGTGCTGCTCTGCAGATGAACTTTAACAGTCTTGAGAAATGAACCAGTGGGAACACCGTGAAGTTCAGCAAGGGGGGCGGGGGTAGTGGTGTGGCGGGAATGAACACGTTCAACTGTACAGGCTTGATGGTCTGGAAAGCAACTTTATAGTAAAGGACCTGTGTGTCCTCTTAGACAACAAGCTAACTGTGATCCAGCAATGTACCTTTGCTGCAAAGGAGGTCATCATGAAACCAGGCCTGCTAGAGGTGAGCCTATGGTAATGGAATTAGGGGTGAGGTGAGGGTCTCATCTGAAGTGCATCTACACCAATGCACGCAGCATGGGCAACGAACAAGAAGAGTTGGAAGCCATTGTGCAGCAGGCAAACTATGACCTAGTTGCCATTACGGAAACATGGTGGGATCACTACCATGGCTGGAGTGCTGCAATGGACGGCTACAAGTAGACATGGAAGGAGGGGTGGTTGTGCGGCTCTCTATGTTAGAGTGTTTTGATGTTACTGAACTTGTGGCTGGGGATGGTAAGGTTGAATCCCTATAAGTATTCAGGTAAGGAACAGGGGAAGAGCTGACAGGACAGATATCCTGGTGGGTGTCTTTTACAGACCACCTAACCAGGATGAAGAGACAGCAGTGGTGTTCTATGAATCAGCTGGCAGAAACTATGTGACTGCCCGCCCTTGTCCTCATGTGGGGCTTCAACTTCCCTGACATATGCTGGAAATACAACCTCGCACAGGATAAGCAGTCTGGGAGGTTTCTAGAGTGTATGGAAGATAACTTCCTTCTGCAGCTGGTGAGAGAGCCTACCAGAGAAGCTGCCTGGCTAGACCAGGCATCCACAAACAAGGAAGGTCTGGTGGGAGATGTGGAGGTCGGGGGCTCTCTTGCACAGAGTGACCATGAAATGGTAGAGTTCTCGATTCTTGGTGGAGCCAGGATGGGGGGGACAGCAAAACTGCTACCTTGGACTTCCGAAGGGCAGACTTTGAATTGTTCAGAAGACAAGTTGAGGGGTTGCCTGGGATTCAGTGTTGGAAAGTATAAGGGTCCAGGACAGCTGATTGCTCTTCAAAAAGGAAGTCTTAAGGTACAGGAGCAGGCTGTACCCCTGAACCACAAAATGAGCTGGTGGGGAAGAAGACTATCATGGATGAACAGGGAGCTTCTCTTGAGGCTCCAGGAGAAAAAGAGAATCTACATGGAAGAAGGGATGGGCAACCCAGAGAGAGTACAAAGAAGTTGTTAAGATGTGCAGAGAGAATATTAGAAAGGCAAAAGCCCAGCTTGAACTTGGCTGCTGGGGTTAAAAGGGAAGAAGAAACTCTTTAACAAATATATCAACAGTAAGAATGGTTTGTGTTGGAAGGGACCTTTAAGATCATCTAGTTCTAACCCCCCTGCTATAGGCAGGGACACCTCCCACTAGACCAGGCTGCTTGAAGTCCTATCCAGCCTGGCCTTGAATGCTTCCAGGGAGGGTGTATGGGAACTGCTGAACTAAACTGAGCCACTGGTTGAGCACCTGGAGAAAAATCCTGGTCGGCTTTGGAAGCACAGGTGAAGGCAATTCTTTTACACCTCATGTAAAGGCTGAGTGCTACAGAGGAAGGATCTTTTGTTGAAGATCCCTTCTTTGTGGAGTTTTTCCTGTGAGCCTAGGTCCTTGGAGATGTGTGAACACTTCTTTTTTTGTAACATCTTCTCGCTGTGCCAGTCCCTCCCCTGTTACAGGGGAGGCATCCACAACCTCGCTGGACAACATGTTCCTGTGTCTCACCACCCTCACAGTAAGGAATTTCTTCCTAATATCTGGTTTATATCTACTCTTTTCTAAATTAAAGCCATTTGCCTTCATCTTGTTGCTACATACTTTTATAAAAAGGTGTTGGTTTTTTTTTTTTTGGTGTGTGTATGTAGATTGATTTTAATGAAACTGAATTGTGCCTTTGCAACTCAGCTGATCTGAATGTTTTTTGCCTTGATGGGTGACAATTAGTGCCATGAGGTGGTATGAGGAAATCAGGTTTTCCATCTGTTTAGCCTTTTCTTTCTTCATTGTGATGGTGATGGTGAAGCATATTTTCTGAAGAGAAAACAGAATACAAATACTCTCCAGATGTCTGAATAGCTGCAAACATGGTTTTCACTGCTATAAGAAAATAACTTGTGTAGCACAGAAACTAGTGTTAATGTTGAGAGACAGGCTGGTGGAATCATTATCTGCAGTGATACTTACATAGTTGTTTTCTTACTTCTATACTTTTCTCTAAAATTATTTTACTGTGATAACATGCCTAAAAAGTAGACCATTTTTTTTTCTGTACATCTATCAATGGAATCCACCTCAAGTTTTATTTCAATGACTATTTGAGTAGAGGGTTTATCTCTCAGTGGGAATAGCATGGTGAACTGGGTAATTCAAAGGTATTTGGGAAGTAAGTATGTTCTAATATTCTTAGGAAGGGGTAAAACATGAATACCTCCCTTAGGTACAACAAAATGTATAGCAAACATCTTTTTTTTTTTTTTTAATTTAGAATGTGGGACTATGAACTTTGAGGGCCACAGGGATTTCATGGTATCTGAATCGAAATACTGGATCACCTATGCTTCCAGCCCAAAATCACTGATTTGGAAACTTACATAACATGATGGCAAGTAATTATCAACCTTCTTCTGTATTCAGTATAATGCAGAATTAACTTATGCCTTTTCAATAAAAGAATAATTAATGCTTTCAGCTGTATCAGCAAACTCTCAATTGCAGTGTGGAAATATTGGAAGCATCAGTAAATGACTGTAAAATACCAATGAAAAACGCTTTCTAACTTTTTTTTAATATTCTAAAAAAATCTATAGAGTTCTGATAAAATAAGTTTAATATGTATTTAAATTTGATTTTTAAAAAAGAGTGTAGAAAGAATAATCACCAAATTGGTTTATTCTGAAAACAGTACAGCAATAATGCCCTCCTTTTATAGATCTGAATACTTTCCTTCCTCACTGCAGTAATGCTAAGTCTGTGGGCAAGAAGTAGCACTTATGGTTTCTTATCTTGATCTATGTGTATGTTACATGACTGGCAAGTAAATTCACACTGTTGACCAGCCAGCTGATGCTGAACCATGTATGTAATATCAAGGAGTTCTGTGTGACTTTTTCTCTTTGTAAGAGAATTAATTTGATTTCTGTTTTTCTATTCATAGAATTTTTGTTAAATAGCACACAGCGTTACTTTTGGAAACAAACTCTGTCTTTGAATTGGTTGAGATGAGATTATAAATTGGGATTTAAAGATTTGAGGTGAAGATGGAAAGACAGGCACTACTATGGTTTGAAATGCCTTCTCTTGGAAACCAGAGAAAAGAAGCATTTTCTGACAGTTGTTTTCTTTGTAGTGATGAATATTCAAGTCAGATGATACTGCTGATGTTTCACTTATGGTTAGTTTAGTCATGAGTTGTTTAAAACTTTGTTATAGCCCCATATGTGTTAAATCACAGGTTCTTAAAAAGAATGTGTTACACTCGCAGTAACTATTAACAGCTACAAGTAGCTAAAGGAAGCAGAACAAAAAGGGCAGTAAAAATTTTTGTCCTTAGTATTTGAAAGAGGATTGCCATTACATATTAGAGTGAAACAGAAGGTGATTGATAATATTCTTGACCCTTTAAATGTGCATGTTATAAACAAACACTGAAGGCCCTAGTTCTTAAAATGGTCTGATGCCTAAATTCTTGTGAGGTTTTTTCATTTGAGACGTTTATCAGGATTGCAGTTTAAATACATGGGCTGACTTAAGAAATAGCAGAGAAAATCTCAGCATCCAAAACATTAGAATGTAGTCACCTAAAGACAATGAATAAGAAAGCACCAGCTAAACTGGAGGCGTTATCAACTAGTATCTGTCAACTGAAGAAGTAAACTATCTTAACAATGTGAGGAGAAGCAAGCAAGGAATAAAGATGTGTTTTATTTCCTCCTGTGATTAAAGTGTGTTGCTGGACTGACATGATAATCATGAATGGACAAAAAATTCACTGTCAGAAATAAGTGACAGGAAATTAGAAGATGATAGGCTGCACTTTGTGTTATAACAGTGCCTGGAGGGTCAGCTAGAGGTCAGAATTTCATTGTTCTTTAACTATCTCTGCAGTGTTAGGTGTAAGGAGGCTATGGTCTGCGAGGAGCCCATATGGGCCTATAGAAACCACAAATAAACAAAATGGATTTTATTTTTGGTATGTAACAACAACACTAAATCTCTGAAATGTGCTGTGCTTCTAATCCTTAAATGAACACTGAGATAATTAACTCCGGTAAACAACACAGTGGTGCCACCGGAGGTAATAGAACTGGGAGATTTTCATGCAATGTCATGTTTTTATTGTAGTGCTATTATTCTTCTCAAGCGTTATTCAAACACTGATTCAAAATAATCTGCCCTGGCTACGATCAATCTTCACACTCTGAAGAGTGTTGAGAACTCACTTTTCATCTGAATTTCATTGCTTCTGGTCTTGATAAATAAGTAATACATGTATATAAATGTATGTTTAGTAGTGGTTCCCAAAATTCTTTTTGATAATGCATTTGTGGAAAGATGCTTGCTGTTTAATAGTTCACTTTTGAAATGTGTTGATTCGCCTAAGAATAGATTGCAGAATTTAGACTTATCTTTCTTAAATGTAGGTGAAAAAATGAGCAGTTGATAGCTTCAACTTCTTAAGGAAGTATGGCAAGTTTGTAAGAATTTTTGTAGTACACTGAATAGCATTATACAGTTCTGAAATGCATTAAACAGTTCTGAAATGAAAGAGCAGATAGTGCTCCTTTTTTTTGTTTTTTTTTTTTTTTTGAACAGTCTGCCAGTGACTAATTTCTACTGTGAAAACTACAGTAAGGAAGAATCAGGGATACATTACTATGACCACTAAAACTGTTTGAATGCAGAAAAACAATAAAATTTCTGAATGTTAGAGTCATAGTATTATCCCATGATTCTTGGTCTTTTGGTACATATGATTATATGTGAAGAAGAGTGTTACATTTGTTACCCAGTATCAAAGGAAAATATAAAGGATTCTGTATTTTTCTAATAATTTCTGCAGAAAATAACAAAAGTATATGGTAGGATATTTTGGTATATATGAATGCTAACTGTAGAAATTGTCATAGTTACATTGCCCTGACATTTCTTAGCATTTCACTATGTTGGCTGGATTTTTATTTACGACTAAAACCTTAGAAATCATCAGTATGAATAAGTTCATCTGTGTACCAAAGGAAAAATATAGTTGCATGTTTTTTTTTTTTTTTTTTTTTTCGTAATGTTTTTTGCTTGTNTTTTTTTTTTTTTTTTTCCTGAATGTATATTCATGCTGTTATGTTTCTGTTAATAATAAGTTGAATGTTATTCCAGCTTACTTAAGAAAACCGCAGTCCTTCTGTGGCTGATGGGCACTAACAGTCCTCTTATTATATAATGTAGCCTATATTAAAAAGGAAAGCTTTCCTATGATGATAAAAAGAAGAGGGCTTTAACCAGATTTGTTGAGTAGAGAACTATCTGTAAATTGAACATAACAAAACCAAAGAATGAGCTGAAATTCATTTTGTACCAAAAAAAAAAATATATATATATATAACCTGGTAAGGATAGATGAATTCTAAAAACATTTTGGAAAAGTCTATCATGATTGTTTGTGTGTTATTAATTTTCCTGTGAGTGTAATTATGAAGGATGCTGTGCTGATACATTTTGGTGAAATAGACCAGTGCTTCTCAGTTTTTTGACTAAAAACAGGTAAAGAGTTTGAGTTTTATAATTCTCAATGCACTACTGAAGGCACATTATTTTCTTGTACCTGCTGAGGCATTTTCTTGCAAATTAGTGCTTGAGAATATTCTAACTTTAGTGGAATTAAATTTCTCATAATAGAACTGATGGCTCATTCTAAAGCCCTGATCATTGATTTCCAAGGCTGCTGTTTTAGATTAGGAGTGAGAAGAGAAGAGGAGGAATAAAGGTAATTAAATCATGACTGGAGGCATTTAAGAAGTGCTGGAGAAAGACAGTCATCTGTATAACCTGCCTGTCAAATTGAAGGAATGCAGACAAGGCTGGGGAATAAGTAATATTAATGAAAATGACACAGAATTTTACTTTGTATCAGTCAAGATTAAAGAGTGTCTGGAACATGTGCTTGATGTTTACATTTGTTTGCTTACTATAAAATTTTAAATTAAGAGAGCAAACACTGACCAGTGAAATTCACTCTTGGGATTATGATAGGGATGTATTTCTCATTATAATTTAGGAATATTTAATTTCATAAAGCACACTAAAAAGTGTGTGACTGAGATCTTTCAAAATAAACTTCATATGCATACCTATGAAAAACTGTAATTAGACTATCACTAGTGAATCCGTTGTAAATTTTGTGTTAAAAGTGCAACAAACTGTGTATGTAATTTAATATATATGTGATTTAGAATGCTGAGACACTTCAATTCAAAATATAATGCCACTGGGTGCATGTGGCTGTAAAAAAAAAATGTATTTCAGGCCATGGGGGTGTACACTGAGAATGTGTATTATTAAGAACAATTAATAAGTACAGGTGTACTATTCATCTTCTTTTAAATAAATGGCTGTTCGCTTGCAGTCCATCACAGTTGCTGTAGCCCTCCACTGGAGGGGACATTATGGACACTGGCATTAGCAGGATTAGGGAGTAGTGTTTATTTTAAAACTCCCTGAAATGTACTGTTAAGTGATAACCTTTCTAGAACTTTCCAAATGTTGCCCTGCTTTCTGAGTAAAGAAATATTTACTCAGCAAGAAATATTTACTGGAGGTATCTTATTGAAACGTCCACCTCTTGAGAGAAGACAAACCTCCAGGGTGGAATGCGGTGGATAATCTGTTCAATGGTAGTTCCCTAAGCAACATGACCTTCAGTCTTAGCTGTTGGCAGTCACCAGGGGAGTCTGGTATGCTGATTTTAAGTAAACAACATGGAGTATGGAGTTGAATGGAGGTCTGATGGCCAAACCCTGTGAACATCGAGTTGGTTGAGTGCTTGATTGTACTGTTGGAACTGATAAGCTGTCTTGTTTTTCTGCCCCAAGACAGTGTTTTTTTCCACTGTTGTATCAAAAAACATCCCTTTGAGTAAACTTTGCAAAGCAAAGGCGTATTTGACTAGAGTCACTCAAGTTCCTACTGAAAGTAAGGAAATAGCATAAAAAATGGATAAAAGAGTAGGGGAGGGTTACTGTCGAAGTCAAGTAGGGGAGATATATCATCCCAGACAAGTGAGGTTACCACTGACTTCCAGGATGTGTCAATGGGCTGAGCCTCTCTTCCAGCCTCTGATAGGGTTATTTATGGGGTAAGATTTATTCACTTGACTATATCAAATGCTTCCCCTGGAAGCTTAGGAATCTCTATAGGGATATTCCATGATTTAACATGTTTGTAGTCGGTCATATTAATGTTAACCTCACATGATTTGCAGACATTATCACCAGTAATCCAAAAGAATCTGTAATCGGTTGTAATCTAACCATTCTCTTGGAATGAGACCAAATTCCTTAAAGGTGGTCATGAGAGCTTATTTGATTTGAGAAGATGAATTGGGCAGTGAGTTACATGTGAATCTGTAATCACGATAATTCATATATATTGAGGGTGACTATATTTAAAATGCTGAATTGGGCATCACGCAGAATCTAAGTTCAGCTCCTTCCCCAGCCTGAGGATATCTGAGGATAAGATGGAATGCAAGGGGGGTTATTTTCTGCTGAACTTCACTGCCCATTTCATGCAACTCAGGTTTACTGCTGAAGTGGTGTGAAGGAAGGGTTTATTTTGGGTTGCTTGCACCTCTATTCTGAAAATATTTTACTAATATGAACAGAAATAGATAAAGCATAAAACATTTTTGACACTGCAGCTGACTGCTGACTGAAAAAGTAAGAGGAGAAGTTAAGCAACTAGTTTATTGTTGTAACTGCATGTAACTCTTGTTGTAGTTGTGTTCTGAAGGGTATGTATCCAGCCTGGCATATACTAGGTGGGCTGCTTGGAAGGTTATACCTCCTATTTAATTAAGTTAGCTCATAATGTCGGAGGTGAATGTTGTTTGTATGGCAGTAGAGGTCGAAACTTCCTGCCAATATTCTGTTACTTTTTGTTGCTGTGTGACAGATGGCAGCACAGGAGCAGTCTGACAAAATGATGTCTGACATGGAAGTGCATATGAGGTGAAGGTGTGTTATTGAATTCCTCCATGTGGAAAAATTGGCACCCATTGACATTCATCAATGCTTGCTGAATGTTTCTGGAGAATAGACAGTGGATGCGAGCACAGTGAGGTGGTAGGTGGTATGTTTCAGCAGTGGTGACATCGATGTGAAAGACAAGCTGTGTTCTGAGTGGCCATGCACAGCTGTCACACCATGAAATGAAGTGTCTCAGTGAGCTCATCCATGCAAATCAATGGATTAAGACCAGGGAACTGTGTACAGAGCTGAGTATTGGGTTAAATGCATTGGAAATTATGATGGTACTGTTGGAATATAGCAAAGTTTGTGCCAGATGGGTCCTATGAATGCTCTCACAGGAACAGAAAGAATACCATGTACAAGTTTGTCAGGGCATATTAAATCAATACAAGGCTGAAGGTGACAATTTCTTGTATTGCATCATTACCCGTGATGAGACAATGTGTCGCTATTATGAGCTGGAGTGAAAATGGCGGTTTGTTGAATGGAAGCATGTCAATTTACCATTGAAGAACACATTCAAGATGGAGCTCTCAGTGAGAGAAGTAGTATGCCCTGTCTTTTGGGATAGGGTAAGATAGGGGTGATCCTTCTTGTTATCCTGGAACCCAGACAAACCATCAACATCACAACATTGGAAGTTCAAGCCTTCAGCTTAGTCGAGGTTAGGTCAGAGAAGGCAACATTTCTTTTCTATCACAGTAATGCCAACCCCATACCAGTCCCCATACCCCATATGGAGCATGCTGCCAGTCTTGGCTGGACTGTCCTACTGTCTGTGTTTTGCACCTTTTGGCTTCATCTGTCCAGGTTGAATGAAAAATGAATTGTGTGGAAAACATTTTTCTAACAACAACGCCATCACAGCAGCTGTGAAACAGTGGGTGACCTCCACTGGTACGGATTTTTATGGGTGCGACATACAGGCTCTTGTTCATTACTGGTAGAAATGCATGACCAATTGGAGTGATTATGTCAAAAAATAGTGTTTTGTACTGAGAATTTCCTCTACTGAATAGTGCTGTTGTGCTCTTTGTATCTGTTGTAGCCTCTATGGTAATAAATAGGAGACATTACTTTCAGAGTGACCTATGTATTTTAGATTTTATGATGAAGGCTATGAACTCTGAGTGTGCCCGGATCGTCTGCAAACTGTGATCCTAATTACATTTTTAAAAGGAGTAGAAAATGATAAAGTAGGCTGCTCTGACCTACACAGGTTTGTATTTCTTGATACCATTTGACAGTCTTTCAAAAAAAGTAGCTTAAGACCCTTATACTGAAGTTTTCCTTGCAGTGCAGGAGTTTGGCCATGTGATTGTATTATTCTGAGGATGGAGTGACTAAATCCTGTGCAACTCAGAGAAATTAACTCTGCTACACTGATTTATCATCATCACTGTCTATTAGTCAATTCTCTAACCCTAGACCTAGAGACAAATAAAGTATTCCAGTAAGTGCAGCATTTTAAATTCCAGTTAAATTACATTCTGCTTTTTAAACTCAATTATCGTGAAATCAATTGTAAAATTTCTTCCTACTATGAAGTAAGGAAAAAAATCATGGCTTTAACCTCTAGCAAATGCTTTTTTTTTTTTTAATGCTATTGTAAAAGATTCTCAAGGTCAACTACATTAATCTAAAAGTAGCAGGTATTGAAATGAACAGATTTAGAAATGGTTTCCATTTTAACGTGCATAATTGTATGCATGAAGCTTTTCAAGGTGTTTTTTTTTTTTGTAAATTATTATTATTATTATTATTTTGGAGAATCCCGTAAAATCTGACATAGTTACTTCTGGTTGAAGGTGTTTGTATTATGAAGAGGAACTCCGGAGTTTGAGGATCTGTGATGTTTTTTGCATAGTTTTTCATTCAAAACTCTGCAAATCATACTAGATGTACTTTGTCCCTTATTTATTGAATTCTCTCTCAGAAAACACATCTTCTAAGAGATCCTCAACTTATTCATTCATGATGAAGTAACCATGACACTTCTTGACATTGTTCCTAATATAATCTAGAAATTCACAAAACATAATGTACTGACATTGAATGTTATATAGAGAGAAGAGGAAATCCTGCTATAAGCACTAAACATTTTATTAGATTGTTGATACATTAGCAGGGCAAAAAATGTTTCATTTTACTTATCATCGTATTATGCATACTCAGAAATTTTGTGTAAGATGCAAACCAGCTACACAGATGAATTTATATTAGAGAAGCAATGGAGAAAATTCTACCTTTTGTATATTTGTACCTTCTACTCAAATAATTTTGAGTGTTGTACTGACCTATTGGTCAGGGAGTGACTGGATCGTTAGTAACAAGAGCCTCACGTACCTTCCTATAGGGGAGATTAACTGAAACTTCATCCTGCTAAAGTCAGCAATCAGTTGAAATAGCAGAGCTTGGCAGTGACAGGAGATAGCATTTTTCTAGGTCTCTGACAAATGAGGTATTTCTAAATTGCCAGAGGGAAAAAGCATTTATATCTGGCAACCTGAAACTGTGTTTATATATATTGTCTTTCTGTTAATTCTTTTTTAGCCACTTCAAAGATGGTATGCTTTTTGCTCTGCACATCTTATAATCTCGCAATGAATTCATTCAGTGAGAAAGTGTTGTGGAAAGCAGAAGTGTGTGCGTGTGTCTGGACTTTGCCATTTAAAAGGTTTTTTGCTTCAAAAAAGTTAAGGATTCCAAAGCTCTTTTGCTCTTCTACAATTGTAATATAGATATATATGTGACTGAGCACTAATTGCATATTTTTTCATCTTAAGCTGTTACTTTGTCTCTTCATTAGTTAGGTGCTGAATCATAATTACAAAATGAATATCTGAAATGGGTTATCTGTTAAACAGAAAGGATTCTTCATCTTGAAATCCACAATTTCTCTCGTTATTTATTGGCTAAATGAAAGGGCAGAGACATTCTGAGGCAATAGACATGCAAGAAGTGACCCTGCTAATCTTGGAAGTTTATTTCCCTCCCTTAATTTCTAAGTCTTTCATGTGCATCAACACGCTTCTTATCCTCAGTCTGCATTTACTACATAGTTTGTGTGTGATGGCTTTATGAGTACAGTTGCACTCTTATTTTGAGTTCTTCCACTTAGTGGTCTTTTCCACAGTTTCTTTGCTTTGCTTGCTCCTCTAAAATAACAAAAACAAACAAACAAAAAAACAGTAGTTTTCTGCGTAGATTGAAATAGATGCTGAGAGCCTGTTAAATGAAGGTAAAGCCTTCTGCAATTTTCCTCTCAAAAAAGCTAGTATAGCTGAATCTCTATTTTTATTTATTTATTTTTTTGTAATTCATATTTTATTTGAGAAGGACTCATTTTGTGACTATTACATTTCATTCTTCAGTTTGAAACAATGATCCTTTGAATGCTTGAAATGTACTGTCATAGTTTTTGGGAATAGAAACAAAGGTTTTTGTAGCATGTTATTTTAACAGAGAACCTTATTAATGGACAAGCAGTTCCCTAACATAAGACATGTTAAGTGTCACAAGAATCCTTTAGGCAAGTACACTGATGTCAATTTAAGCACCTCTATACATCCTTATTTTCCTTTGAAGCAATTATTTAGAGAGCACTTGATTTCACAGGATGAAAGTATAGTGTTTATTATCAAAACCATTAGATTTATAGAAATAATGAAAAAAGTGTTTATAAAGACAATGAATATCTTATTTGGAAACTCCTGATGAAAAATGCTTAATTGAATTGCCATGACTTGCATTTTGGTTTATTTATTAACTCTGAAGTAATCTCTACTTTTCGTAGTACTGCATGTATGTTTTTCATTAGAACTCTATATATGTTGAAGGATTTTTCTCAAAGTCACTGGTAACGACTACTTGTTTTAAGCTTACTGGTAGGAACTGATTTTAATGGGAATTAGGTGTCAATAGATCTTTGAAGATTTGGGAGTAAATAACTTGCTGATAATTCTGCAAAGACTAGAATGAAGTCATCTATTATCTTAAATGAGTTAGGTGTTTAAATGCTTTTTGGGAATCCAGTCAATAGAACTTTGGCTATGTACTTTTCTGGAGCTCTTAGTCAAGAATTCATGCAGAAAGTCAGTGGTAAAGAGCTCTTGAAACTATTCATCCTTCTCTCTTCCTTCAGTATTATCTATTTCTTTTTTCTATTATTATCACAAGTTATTCACTCCTTGTTTTTTGTCAAGGTATTAATCAATGAAACGTTCGAAGAATAAGTTTTCCTTGTGATCATATACACGGAAATCTCCAGAACACTTCTAATTTTTCATGGAGAATTTACAGAAATCTTACAGGATAAGGATTGAGTTTAGTTATGGAATGAATTTTTATAAGCTGCAAAACAAACAAACAAACAAAAAAAAACAAACAACAAAAACCAACAACCAAAACTAATCAGAATAAGGAGTGTTTAGGCCAGTGTATATTTTTCAGGATGTTAATCTTTTTTATCCCTTTATCATTCTGAAGTCCAAGTGAGCTGGGCCTGGTAGCTCATCAATATCTTGACATTTGTCTTGCTTCTTTAGATCTGTTACCTTACTGAACTTACAAGAAATGAAAATGTTATAATTAATTCCTTATATAGAAAACAAAGTGTAACTTATGAAGCTTGTTCATTTTTTCCCCAAAAATTTTAATTAATATTTTCTCTAGCAAGTTTTATTCTCTCATAGAAGAATAAAGAATCAGAAAGTACTTCTAAGGTCAATAAATTCAGTCATCTGTTAATGAGGAATTTTTCCACAAACTTGTTGAGCTCCCTTTGCACTGAACTCTCTTATGGGGTGAAAAACCCTTAACATTTTCTTCCACAGACTGTTATGGAGTACATTTGGACTCGTGCTTAGCTATTAGCTTTTGATTTTCTCAGAGTTGCTTTGTACAATTTCTTAGAGACAATATGTATGAAGTTCGCTCCAAATATCCTTTGGTTTAAATAGCACACTGACTACCATTTACTTCATACAATAGTAATGAAAGTTAATTTGATTGATTTCACCTGTGTGCATTGGTTTGGAACGGAAAAAAGTGGAAATTCACAGTTATATTCACACAGTTATGCATTCTGTTGCCATGATTTTAGTTCCACAGTGCTCAGCACTTTTGATGCTAAATCCAGAATGCGTGTTCAGGGGCTGAGAGACCATCTTTGAAGTTCTCTGCTGGTTCTGTGCTGCTTTGTTGAGGGGAACCCTCCCCCCAACATGGAATACAGTTGAAAAACTAGAAACAGTTTCATGGAGCATAAAGGAAACGAGAGAAATGAGCAGCACCTATCAGTGAAGTGCTTAACCCACTCTGAGGCTTTAACCTGGACTCTACAATTAAGTGCTCTAATATTCAATCTTTTTTACCTTCAAGTTCTTATTTACCTTCTGTGTTTGACAGCATTTCTGCTCCTCTTAAATATCCCTGAGGGTATGTAATCACATGACATATTCCACAGCAAAATGCATTGTCATCTCAAATTATGAGGTCATTAAAATACAGTCTACACTTCTGAACCTTGTCTGTTTATCAACTTTCTGTCTTCTGAAATTAACAGCAGTTTGTGGATAGTTTGCTGTACTGGCCAAGATTTTAAAAAAGAATTAACTCTAAGTGGTGAAAACGTACTCATGCTGAAGATGTGTGTGGAGACCAAAATATGAAAAACACCATCTGTGACCTAAACTGCATCTGTTGGTTGGCCACTGAAAATGGAGGAAGGTTTTGATTTACTAGCCAGACAGCTTTCTCAATTTTCTTGTCAGGAAATATCTTTAAACTGCAATACAGTTATGACAGCTTGGATAACAGCGTTTAGCTATACTCCAGCAGCTTTTAGTTTTTACATGCTGTATGCCTAGACCTGTCAGAGAGACCTGTGCCAGACACAACACTTCTAAAATATTATTTTTCTTGCACTTGCTGAATGTGATGTCGTCTAGTCACTCAGGATAAGGACTTCAGAATCTTTTTTTCCAAATATGTGGGCTTTGAAGTCCTTTTAATATTTATAAATTCTGAACTAATGGTCTTTCATATCTGTTAAAAAAAAAAAAGTTGGAAAGCAACATTCATCATGCAATAAATACATCAGCAATATGTATCCATTGACAGACTTTGAAAGTGGATAGGTAACTTTACTGTTTTTCAAATAAGCTGAATATATTTTAGTAACAGCATCTATTTACTAATACACCTAAAAATAGTGTATTAATGAGTAAATGATGGTGCCTGCTTATCTTAATGAATACTGAATATGCATGTGGCTCTGTAACACTCAAATTGCAGTCTTACCTGTCTCAAATAACTTCACCAACAATTGTTTTTACCTCACAGTTTATCCTTTGTTCAGATCATTCATTAATGAGCTGAACATCTGTCACCAACTTTTACATTTCATTTTCTGTCCGCATCATGGTAGGTGATTATTTTCTTTTGCCATAATTTTGAGGTGTACTACTGGAGAGATTCCATGTATAATGGACGTATTTCGTGAGGAATAAATATGAGACTACTTTGCAAAGAATATATCAGTTAAAACCTGCAGTTCTTTCTTTTGTCTATAGATTATTCAGTCAGCATACTGAATTCCTCATCAATTCTGCTTCCATGTGTCCTCTTTTACATTTTGTTGCTAAGGCATTTTAGTTTGTCAATTCAATGTAAAAAAAAAATAAAAAAATAAAAAAAATTTCTGATTTTCAAAAGGTATATTACTGACACTGAATATCTCTGTAGTCTTTATAGTGATTAATAATTTTTTTTTTAAATTTTCATGTAGAGAAAGTTTAAAAAATAAAAAATAAAAAATAAAAAAGAACCCTCATTCATCCATAAACACACAAACAAAAATCTTGTACAGGAAAAGTAAGTATGCTTTTTGATGAAATATGTTGAGGTATCTCCTAGATTTTTTGTTAAATGTTTTGACATAATTCTAGAGTAAAACCAAAATTATTACGGTATTTTTGTTTGCTGTTCTCTGAATGGTTAGTACTGCTTTGTGGTACTCCAGTGTTCTAAAAGTGAAGTTTTTGCCTTCAAATGAGAGATGAAGGCATTTGTGGTCATCTCCCCTATTTTCTTCCCAAATAAACACTGTATTGTGTGCATCTTTTTTTCTGACTACCACTGAAGTTAAAGGCCTTGTGGTTTACAGTTTAAACTAATCAGCAGCTAGAAGCTGTAAATGAATGTGCTTATTTAGACAATCTTTCTACAAAGTTTTGGAACATAGAATTTCTTTATACTTTTAAGGATAAACAGATTTTTTTTTTTCATTCACTTGAAAACCACATTTTGTAACAGTGGTACACTTTAATCAAGCTTATATTTTTAGAAGACCATATTAACTTAGTTGGAAGAAGGGCAAGGTATTGCTTGTCTTCTCTCACCTCAGTTGGCCTAGAGCTACATTATAGTTTCTTGTACAAAAGGAAGCTCAATCGTATCCTTTTCTAAGCTGTTCTGGTGTCTAGTCAAACTTTTCCCTCTTGCAGTTTCCTTCAGGCTCTCCTCAGTCCTTTTTTTCAGCCTCTTCTCACATTGTAACATTGCTGTCATCTTTCCCCTATTTAAATTCCGAACAGCTTTCTAAAAAGAAACTTGTTTAAGTTGCTTTGCCAAGATCTGATTTAACCATTTATCTCATTAGTTGTTGTGCTTTAACCTGGCAGGCAGTTAAACACCACTCAGCCTTTCACTCTTCATCACTCTCCCTCTCCCAGTGGTTCGAGAGAGAGAATTGGAATGAAAAGGTGGAACTTGCAGGTTGAGATGAAGATAATAATATATCTATATATACTCAAAAAAGAGTGACTTACTTGGTATAGAATATTCCTTTAGCCAGTTTAGGTCATCTGTCCCCTCCCACTTGTGCTTTCTCAATGTACTCACTTGCAGGGCAGTATGAGAAGCAGAGGAACATCTTTGGCTCTGTACACCACTGCTTAGCAAAAACTGAAACATTGCTGTGTTATCAACATTGTTTTTCTCCTATAGCCGAAGAGAAAAACAAGCCTATAACCATCATACCAGACACTATGAACAAATAAACTCTGTCCCAGCTGAAATCAGGACAGCTGTATGTTAATCTTCCATAGTAGACAGTTATCCTTAGTCTGACAGATACAATTAAAGCCAAGGGTATGTGAGACTGTATTCTGTAAGAAACAATTCTGATGTTTGATAAATCGTCCAGAAATTGTAAGCTATTATAGAGAGATACCTCAAATAGCCATGCCTGCTTGAAGCTAAACTTTCTCCTGCTCGAACGGGATTTTCCATTGTATAATCATCTTTTAGAGTTGGAGCTTTATCTGCTTTCACCTACTGTATTTACTGAGAAAGTGATGAAGACTTCCTGCAAGCTATGCTGTAACTCTTAGAAGAGAAAGTACCTCTTCTACTCCCCCCCCAACCACCCCCGGCCCCTTTCTTGTTATTTTATTACTATATTTGATTATTTAGCTTATCTTAGTAGGTGACACGCATTCATGAATTGAGAAGACATTTTGAAAACCTGAAATAATCTATAGCTTATAAAAAAGTGTAGCTATAGATAGATCCCTAGATATTACTTTAATTGGTATCAGGAAAATGTTTGCTTCTGGCATCTAATACATGGAAATAGAGTATGCTGCTGAGCTCTTCAGGTCTTAATCAGACTGTTATCTAACACGTCAAAATTTACCAAGAATTGAGCACCTACCTGGCGCACTGGGGGGAAATCTGATGTATGAAGGCTGCTCCTAAAGAAATGCCTCCTATTTTATTCTGTTGACCCATGACATCAGAGGCTGATGGTGGTTATACGGCAATAGAGGCTGAACCTTCCTGCAAATATTGTTACATTTTGTTGCTGTGTAATGGCAGCAGAGGGGCAGTCTAATAAAGTGGCATCTGGCATGGAAGTGCATATGAAGCAAAGTTAAGTTATTGAATTCTTCCATGATAAATAATGGCACCTGTTGACATTCACTGATGGTTGCTGGATGTTGCTGGAGACCACACAGTGGATGTGAGCACAGTGATGGGTGGTGCATGTCAGCAGTGGCAACAGTGGGTCACCTCTGTTGATGCAGAGTTTTGCAAGTGTTGCATACAGGCTTGTGTTATTCACTGACAGATATGTATAGCTAATGGTGATGTCAGTATTGAAATACAGTGTTTTGTAGCTGAGAATTTGCTCAATCCATTAGTATAATCGTACTCTTTGTATCTGTGGAAGCTTCCCTGGAAGTAAATAGGAGGCATAACTTTCAGATCAACATAGTTCTGTCTCACAGAAATATTGCTTGGCTGTAGCATAGCCTCGTGTGCCACTTTACTCTTCTTCCTTGGAGAGCGTGTTAGCATAGAATAGGAGTTCACATTGCTTCTTGTTGCCTCTAGGTCTGTTTCTGTTAAGTGGAGTGTGTATGCAATTCAATGATTTTAAACTATGTCCTCAGAAGTTGTGCAACAACATGGAGGAGGTTTCTAGCATAGCTTATCTGACATTTCCTTTACCGTTTTTCTTTTTAAGTGGATTTGCTTGGTCTCTTGTTCACCTCAGCTGAAACAGAATTCTGATAAGTCGATTGTTCCTGCGATATTTATGCAATCAGGCATCCTTTGCCTTTAGAAGTGTGACTGCTTGACAGTCTATGCTATCATAACGTTTGAAGAAATAAGAAATAAATCACCCACAGGGATGATAGTCCTCTGGAATTTTGTTGAAGATGCACATTCAGCAGAAAATAATTGTAGCCAACTAAGCCTTTTTCTGGTAACAGTGATGTTAGTGCTTTAGTGGTGACTGTCAGTTATTACTAGAGGTAATAGTTGCTGTAACAAAAATTACTTTTATATGCGGAATAGTTACATGTTTTGCTACTTGGATTTTCTTTTCTATTTTCAAGGTTAAATGACAGATACAAGTGATGTTTTACATCCTACACTAGAAAATCTTACTGTTTTTAATGTTAGCAAAAGCTAGAATGAAAGACTACTTCAATATTTCCAGCTGTTTTCTAGCTGTCAGCATCTTGAGTTATTAAAAACCTTTCAGCAGTTCTTTATCACTCATGCCATCACTGGTAGTGGCCACACTTTGTTAGTCACTCCTAATTTGTCTGTGATGCTTTGCTTGAGTAACTCTTCTAGTGGTCTTTCCTCAACTTAATCAGCTGATCTGGATACTGCACAAGAGGCAGCTTACTTGCACCACAGACAGGTACAATTTTAGTTATTTACTGAAACTGCCTAGGATGTAGATTCTTGAAATTCTTTATTTGGAGTAAAGGAATAGAGTTGTGCTTCTGTATCAAATTTCAAGGCTAATGAATATTTCTGAAGAAGCTAATTTCTGCTTTTACATCAGTACCTACTGTGATTGAGTCCTTTGGGTTTATGCAGCATTTTATCTTCCTTCCCCCAAAGATTTCCCTCTTAAACCACTTGAATTCTGCAAGACAGATTCGTCTGCACTCATAAATTGTCACAAGTCAGAGATCTGTTCTTGGAATAACAGAGTTAGCAATTTACAAAAAATATCCTTCGAAAATTGAAATGGTTTGTCGTTTCTGCCACTAACTTGTGTACCAGACTACATAGGACACTAGGTCTAGTCTCATTTTTCACTTCTTTTATACAGAGGGAAATATTTTTGCTCTCTTTAAATCTTTCTCACCTACTGTAATTTCCGTTTACAATAATCAAATAATGTACTGAAGCTGCCGCTTTCAAATGGAACGACACAGTGGCAACCTGAGTTTCCTTCCCTCACTTTTCCCCCATAGGACATACAGAAGCATATATATTCTTTTCAGAGGCAAGAATGATATGAAAGTGAGACTGTAATTACATGAAAGATATATTATCAATATTTGATAGTATTTACAGTATGGTTAAAACTACTGGCACAGATTCAAAGACTGTTTCTGAGGCATTAGCTGTTTTGAAGAATTCTTTTTGAAACTAATAAGTATGATTTAAGGGCAAAATTACCCTAACTCTGTACTGCTTACATGGATGTCTTTTTGCCTCTGCTGCTCAACTGTATTGAGTTGTACACAGTTGACCACTAAAAGCAATCTGATTGATCCACCCTGTTATGGTTTTGATGACTTCTAATGCTCTAATTATAAAAGAAGCTAACTGGAAAATCAAAGTTCCAGTTATCTCTGAGCACTCTTCATCAGGTAGGTTGGTAGAAATTTTGGTATTTTAAATTTAGAGATTACATCCACAATATATTGAACTTAACAGACATTGACTATTTTTGAATAGCCTCCATCCTTTTGTTGAATGTGGAGGCTATTAAGAAAGTGTCTTGAAGTAGTTGGGAGTAAGCCTTTAACAATGTAAATAGTATTTACATACTAAAATCTTCAGAGAGACAACACCTGCAAAAGCTAATTTGTCAACATTCCAAGTTTATTGTAACTACACGTGATGGTGGCCTTGTATTTTGGTAATATCTCAGTTTGCAGGTGCAGATCCTCATTATAGTGAGTAGAAAAGACCATTGTATCGAGGTTGACTCAACTATAAAGATTTTTCTGGGTTGTTCAATTTTATAGTTTCTTTCTGATCAAAGGATTTCAAAAAATATTTTCTACATATTTAGAAAGAAATCATGTGAATCGGAACCATAAAGTCATTTAAAATAGCTATAACAAATTTAACTATTTAAATTTATTGCGTGCTTGTTGTGAAGTTGCCTGAGCACTTCAGTTGCAAGTACTTGAAATCAGCACAGAGACTTACTATTAAGCATTTGCTTTGTGAAGAGATGGTAAAAATATTACATGAAAGTATTAGGAGTCTTACTCAAAGCTGAAAGTGCAAATATATTTATTTCAAACACATCTTCAAAATATTTTTTGTAAAGAATTAATTCCTGAAATTACTCAGTACTCTTAATAAGCCTGGCTTGATTTGTAATTGAGATTTTTAATTTTCATCAGAGTTTCTCCTTTGCAAAAATAGCAATCTTTAGTAGTATAAAAGCTGATATAGGATGTCCTAAGCAAAAGTATGACTCACTAGTTTTAATTTGAAGAAAAAAAGCACATTGATTTATTAAAATTTAAGTGAGTTGATTTGTTGAGCTTAATCATGTGGTGTTAGATTTTAACAGTGGTAATAAAACTTCATACTTTGTGCTGTAAGTGTGTGCTACTGGTTAAATGAAGTCCATCAAACATCTATGAGGACAAGGAAGGGAGGATAATTTCACTTATATGCACACAAAATAGTCAAACTGACCTTTTCTTTCCAGCAGTGTGCCCTGGTGGCCAAGAAGGCCAGTGGCACCCTGAAGGGCATTAAAAAGGGCGTGGGCAGCAGGTCAAGGGAGGTGACCCTCCCCCTCTACTCTGCCCTGGTGAGGCCTCATCTGGAGTGCTGTGTCCAGTTCTGGACTCCCTGGTACAAAAAAAGACAGGGATCTCCCAGAGAGAGTCCAGCTGAGGACCAGAAAGATGATAAAGGGTCTGGAGCATCTCCACTAAGAGGAAAGGTTGAGCAACCTGGGTATGTTCAGCCTTGTGAAAAGAAGACTGAGATGTGGCCTCATTAATGTTTGTAAATATCTTAAGTGTGTATAAGGAATATAGCCAACCTCTTCTCAGCAATCTGTTGGGAACAGAACAAGGGGAAGTGGCCAGAAATTTTAGTGTAGGAAGTTCCACTCTAATATGTGAAGAAACTTCTTCACAATAAGGGTGATGGAGCACTAAAACAGGCTGCAAAGGGAGGTTTTGGATTCTTCTTCTCTGGAGAGTTATCTCCAGCTGTCTGAATCTAGGAAAGGTCACTTTCTGTTTCAATTATGCTGTCATAGATTTAGGTCTCTTTTGTGTGTGTGTGTGTGTGGTTTTTTGGTGTTTTTTTTTTTTTTTTTTTTGTATTTTAGAAAGTAGTGAATTCTCAGTCATCTTTTGATATAATTTTCTGAGACAAGTATGTATTAAATATAGTTATCCAAACTTCTAAAATATTATCTGGTTCAAAAAAAAATTATGTGAGATGGGCAATTTTATAATTACCATGACATAAAATTAGCTACCAATTTACTTGTAAAAAACTCATCAAATTAAATTTTATCTATGAAAAATAAATGCTGCAATTTAGAAAGGATAGCTGTTTTTCTCCTATCTGTGTTTGAGGTTGAATCTATTGAATCTGTGCTTTAACAGCAAAACTGGTAGCTTATTGCAAGGCATGTCCATAATTCTACTTGATTTATAGAAGTTTTAAATTCACAATATCTCTACTTTAGCTAAATAATGGAAAATTCAATGTGTTTATGAGAAATATGGAATTAAAATGATTTAATCAATTCAATCTGCCCTACTCTTACTTTCCTTGTGCATGTATGAGATGAAGATAAAACAGCTTTACTTGAATCATTAGGTTATACTGCAGTTCTCCTCTCCCTGATAAAGCAGTTTCTACTAGTTGGTGTTTTTTTTTTTTTTTTAAAAAAAAAAAGCAACAAAAAACCAAACCAAAACAAAAAAACTTCCCAGGCCAACTATAGTGCAGAAATCCTCTTGTGAATAGAAATATCTTCAGAACAACTCAGATGTTGTCATCTGTCTTGTAGTTCTCGTTGCTAGAATATTTCTCAGCATCTGACCATCCATTTGAATCTAACCCGCTTCTAAACCTTGTGTGCTTTGGAAATTGCCTGCAAAAGGAAAGCTAACTTCTCCTACCAGGTACACCTTCATGAAGAGGTGATGAATTGTGATGCATCAAAGTGTACCTATTTCACCTGAAGCTGAGCAGTCCAAGCACAAAGTCTGCTTTCAATAATAGCTTTTGGAGGATTAAGTTTTTCCTGCTCAGTTCAATTACAATAGTAACTGAAAAGCCTTTTGATTATTCAAATGACAAATTATTTTCTTGCTAAACAGAACATTCACAGAGAAAATGTGATTGATGATAGCTCATAGATTTGAGCTCAAAATGTGTACAGAAGGAAGAATTCAGTTGCTTGGTTGGGATCTGAGAAATTGTGATGTGATGTATGGTGTCTATGGTTGACAAATAATGTGTTTATGAGGTCTTGGAAAGAAACTGCTGGTGCTTTTGATTGTAAGTTACTGCTTAATTTAATCTGTGAAGAAATGTTATTCTGTTGGGAAGAACCATGCAGTTTTTCTGATGTCAAGTTTTGGTTCTATGAAACTGGTTTCTTCTTTACTCCACAATCAAGCAAATGAAGCCTGAAATATTTAGTGCTCTGTTTTTAAAAGTGCTTTCTGGTGAAAGTACACATAGTTTGAGCATGAATTATCAAAGGGACTGTGGATGGGGAAGGTGAGGGACAGTGAAATTCCAGACTGTATTATTATTTGAAAGAGTTGTATGACTCTTAACAGATTCCATTTAGAATTTTCTCTTAGAAACAAGTTCTTTTCCTGATTGAGTGAGCTAATTAATGGTGAATTTGGGGGTTTAATTTTGATTTATTCTTCTACTTGCCAGAAGAAATAGTAAGAGTCCATCCACCCTGAAAACAAATGCTTTTCACCCCATTTTTTTTTTCTGAAAATAGAAATTTAAAGATCTGTCATAACATTTAATTCTGACAATATGTACAGCTGTAGTTGTTTGACTTCACCTTGTATAGTCTAACATTTACAAAAAAGAATCTAATATAGACAGCTAAGGAGAATAAAACTACATAGAACAAAATAGACAATTAAAAACTGAAACAATAAACATGTAGCACCTGGGATATTTACTGTTGTGTTTGCACAAGCCACATCTGCAGCATATGCTTGTTTCTTACAAGTTTACTCTTAAAGAATTTATGTATTTTAATGGTTATAGTTATGTTTATACCTTTCCATAATATTTTAAATATTAGATACTTCCTGAGGCAATTAAAATGAATTCAAGTGGCCTAATCCAATAGGGTGAAGTAAGCGGGTCTCTAAATCCTGAAAATTATTGGATACTGGGATTTCAATAATGTTTACAGTCAATGTATCATTGACTAGTTTTCATCAAAAGAGGTAAAACCGAACCACTAAGTCAATTAAAATATGGAATGAAGAAAATACTTGTGTGATACTCAAACTCATCTACTATTACTTTCAGGATGCAGTTTTCCTATGACAGAATCAAATACTCAGAGAACAACAAAAAAGTCAATCTTGGATCTTACAATAAGCATATCATTTTAAATATGAATCACAAAATCATTTCTGAAATGAGCCTTTCTTCCATTCTCCCTGGCCCCAGAATTGTAATAAGAAGGAAATTATATCTCCTTTTTTCTTTGAAATAACATATATTTTTAAATCAGTTATGAAGACTGTCATAACTTTCATTTTATTAATTTAGATCTTCTGATAAGTAAGCAATTACTATGTGTCCTTAGATGGCAGGGATATTTTTATTTCTGTGTAAATCTCCAAAGACAGAGTTGAGAGCCTGCTTGTGTACATGTCTGTGCATACTGTAAACTAGTTATGGGAGTTAAAGCAAAGAATTACGTAGAGACATATGTTCTCTCCTGGACCATTCTGCACTGCTAGAGTTTGTTCTGTTTCATATAGAGGAACCTTTTAAAACCTCCAATAGAAATCAGTGCACTATTGAAACAGGTTTACAGAGAATGCTGTAAATAGAATTTTATTCCCTGAATCTTGTTTTAAACTAATTTTTCTTCCCCCCCCCCCAGGCTTTCACTGCAAGTTTTCTGTGAACTCATGTAAGATATACCAGATGTTTAGAAATATTAATATTGCAAAGACGTGTAACTCTCCTGCTGTGGTGCAAAGGCATACAGTGAAAAACCAACTAACAGTGCAGCTCAAACCTTTATGTTCATTTAAGTTTAATTTGCTCAGAATTGTATGATTTTCTGAAAAAAGCAACAGACACCTTTTATTTATTTATTTTTCTTATGTCTGCAGGTATTTTGAACTTCTAAGGTGTAATGTGATGGGTTAAGTTACTCACCTGAGCCTTCCTAAAGCCACTGTAATTAATTGTAAGGAAGGAATATTCACACGAATGAATATGGGTCACCATGTAGGTCTGTATCTTTATTCATATTGCAGTAATCAGCAATTCATGTTTTTAGTGTGATGTGGACAGCAAAAGTGGATTGCCCTTGAGATATCATTCATTAAAGAAGACATTAGCAAAAAGGACTTTCAGGTTATACTGTAAGAGCTTATATAAATCATGGCTTTGATTATTTTTTTGTGTCCTTGGCAGCATGAGATACTATTACAACAGAACATGTTCTTTTTCTTCACTTCTTAATTTTCCACCAAATTTGGCACCAAAGATGTTCTCAGTTTCTTGTTAACATAATCATCAGTGTTATGAGGTCTTCCATCTTCAAAAAACAATTGACGGTAAGAAGAACAATAATATTTTTTATTCACACAGACTATATTGTGACATATTCAGTCCATTTTGTAAAGAACTGTTCTATCTTTTACCTATAGCTCTTGAATTAGCCCCAAATTTAAACAATATGGACATCCTCTTTGCCAGTTCAATCGTAACCAGACTGTATTCTGACAAACATGCAAACAAAAACATCCAGTTAAAAAGAATTTCACTGTAAGCATGCATCCTTAGAAAGAAGATCGTTTTATAGTAAGAAATATGTTTCAGAAAAATGCAGTTTCCTTCAATAAATAATCATAAATGAACCACTTTTTCTGTGAAGAGGTATTTACTGAGTGTGAAAGACAATTATTCTCGTGTCTCAAAGTTTGCTTTCTGAGGCATTTTTTGTAATAAGACTCTAGCTTATCTAGGAGGCAGTGGTGAGTGTTGTATGACCCGCTCCGCTTTGTGGACAGTTTTACATTTGAAAGCACTTCTTTCGAGGTGTTTGCCTTTGAAAGAAAGTGCTCAGGAAATGTTTACTGGCGGAGGATCTGTCCTGTGACAAAATAACTGGTATGGGAGACTGGGGGGTGATACCATTGTATCTGTGAAGGCAAGAAAAATTTTGACGTCTCCCTGCTCCCTCTCATCTGCTGGCAAGGCCAGGAAGATGGGAACAAAGGAGTTCCTGCAGACGTCCAAAATGCCAGGAGCTGTCTCTCCAGAAAGAGCTGACTCGACCACGTAAGTTGGTACTGTCGTTAAGAAAATAATAAAGGAGTTGCGATCAACCGTACAACACAACCTCCAATGACCCATTGCTACTGGAGATCAGCATCTGAATTACATGCTATGTTGGAATCCCTATCTCTCACTTTCTGCAAATACTTTTTTCTTTTGTTTCCTATCTCTTCTTTATCGCCCATCTTACTTTCCCCTTCTCTCTAAACTGCTAGAATTTGTAATATAATGGTTGGGCTAATGTTTGACCTGTTGTGTCTTAATCTTGCTGCTGGGTACACATATATCAAAAGAACCTCCTCTCCCTCCTATTAGTTGGAGCGAGACACTGAGGATGCTACTGTTTCTTTCAATTAGTTAATGTGTAACCTAGGCTTTTAAGAGACATGAAATTTGAGCACAGAAAGAAATGGTAATTTCAATAGTATCAAAAGTTGTTGGAAACAACAGTTCAAAAAAGTAGAATATGTAGAATGACAGTCCTTTTCTTTGCTGAAATTAAAATACAACAAGGAGACTGATTAGAGCTAATTACTCTAAAGATGTATTGTCAGGAACTCTTGAAGGAGGTTGTTCTGAAACATGAAAAACAGGAAGAAATGATTAATTTCTTTGGCAATAGGAATGGGAGTATTGGTGAGAATATTAATAAAGGATTTAATCTGTATCTAAATATGCTTTTAAACTGTTTATATTTTAATTTATTATGCATATTAAAATGTAGCTAACTGAAATAATCTCTTTTCTATTCTGCGAATAATGACAGATGCCTCTGGTATACAACAGAAATTACTCAGATTGCAGTCGTTCTGATGTTACTGTACTCAAGCATTTTTCATGCATTAATAGGAAAGAAAAATGCTTCCATCCATATGGATTGTGTATTAGACTAACAGTTAAATGTTTCTTCCCTAATCACATTTTTAGAAACAATATCAAGCAAAATATAAAAAGTGAGATATGAGGATACAGGACAGTGAGTTATGGAGAAGCTGCACACTACTAACACAGCTAAAGAGCTTTGTGTCACTTGAAACTAAGGTATGATAAATGACAACATGAAAAGACATTTTGTAAAATGTGAAATTTCATATCTTCCATCGAAACAGCAAAATACAAGGAGTGTGCATACATTCTCAGGAACTGAATTAATTCCCCAAAAAAGCCAAAGTAGGTTGAAAGCAAACGATTTTTAACAAGAGTAAATGTTGAAATAAAACCTATGGTCTTCATTATTACATATTTAAAGACATTCAGAATCTCATTGATATGTCTCCAGTTGATGATTTTTTAATTATTTTTATTATTTTTTTTTACTTTATCAGCAAAACTCCTTTAAATGCTAAAGAATAAAAATAAAAAGCAATTCTGTTTGGTAATAAGTAATATCCAGTATTGGAGAACATCAGGCGGGCCATGTTTCTGTGTGCATGTAACAATAAATAATTAAAATTCTGATATTAGTTTTTGCCATAGCAGTAACAAAAATATAAATACAAGTATATTTTTAATATCATAAGAAGGCTCCAATTCATTTTTTACAGACAAATTATTGTACCTAAGA
>VXAB01011679.1:148089-159170 GCA_013399175.1 Odontophorus gujanensis
TGAAAACCGAACAGCTTGTAGAAGATAAATCTATCCTGTATATAGAAAGGAAGCAACTATGCCCCAGATACAGTGAAGGGAGTTGGGTTGAAGCCTCCATGAAACAACCATAAAATAAAAAAGACGGTGTATCCTGCTCATTGTTTTTAGTGTTAAGTCTGTAGTTAAGATAAATTAAGGCTGCCAAAAAACTTATATTTTTCTCTGGAAATTTACCCAGTAATGAGACCCCAGATGGAAGTGTATATAACTTAAGTTATATTCACTCAGCTTACACTACTAGTATATAGCTATAGTTACACTATAATTATATACTATACCCAGCTTAATATATGTATTTTTAGATATGTATTCTGTTTTTATATCTCAATTCTAGACTCAGCTTGAGAATTTCAAGTCGTGACTTTTGAAGATTTCTATTAGTTAATTTCTACTTCTAGGTACAAACTTCCCATTCAAACTCTTACATCTTTTATTTTTCTTATTGTGCTTGAAATAAACTTCAATCACATTTAAGCTTTCTGGAGAACAAAATAACATGCAAAACATTAATCTCTAGAATCAGTAGAAATGAAAGCCACTGTATAACATGATCTTGATTTAAATCATTCTCGATCTTGTGAAAATCTATTCTGGTAAAGTTCTAATAATGTGTAAACCATGAAAATACCTCTAGATGGTGCTTGAGAACACATATAATTCCTTGGATTTGTTAACTAAATTGGCTGAAAGATGCTGAGGATTACATTTACCACTCTATTTCATTGTGTATAACATCTTCTTTTCCATGTTAAATTACAGAAATAAATGCAAAGTTCCCAGGATCTTAGTAAAGTAGGAGAATGAAATCTTCTGGGAATCAGCACAAAATAATCAAAATATTTAGTAAGTTTCCAAGAGATAGATGTACACTTAAAGATATATTTGATGTTAGGAGTGGGTGAAGTTCTCAATTCCTGGAGTAAATATCTGCCTGATAGAAAATCATTCCTGTGTTTTGGGTCACAAAGAGTCTGTTTCAGATGTTATCTGCACAGGTACATATGCAAGATACATTATTTTTGGAAACAACCAGCAAGATGTATGGACCTTCTAGTAACTAACATCCACAAGAAGAAATCTGACAAATAGCCTTTGTTTCACAAATTCCATCCATATGAGACAACAACAACAACTGTTCCACTCCTATAACACTGCAGAGGTTCTGAGTCATAGCTATTACATGTATTGTGTTATTGCTCTAATCATGAGATTATGGAAAACATTTGTTTTCTTTCTGGCTCCCAGCAAACCTATGGAATATAAGAACTCCATGAGGCATTTTCTTGTGTTGCAGTGGCCTTAGTATTTAGGGAATTTTGTCATCTGGGAGAGATAACTGGGTAATGGAAAGTAGAATGGGGAGTTCCATCATATTTTGTTTAATCTCAAAGTTATTAAATGTGATGTAATATATCATCAAATTTGAACTGAAAGCACTTGCTCCAACTTCATAGTGTCTAGGCTCTACTGAACAGGTTTACTCTGAAAGCACCTACCTTGTTAAGCTGCAGAGGACAAGGAGCAGAGAAAAATTAGGCTGCCTGGGAGAGAATTTGGATTGACCAGAACTGTTGTGTATTGTTAAGAATATGGAGAGTAATAAGGACAAATCTGAGTTACTGATGGAACATCAGTTACAATTTATTTATATATCTATTTATTCAGGTGTCTCTTTCTACTTAAGTCCTGCCTAGCTATTCAGATACTGCTTTTTGAAAGATTTGCTATGTATAGATTACAGTGAAATGGCTATGTTGAACAGTTTTCTAGCTCTATAAAAATTGATGGATGTATTACTCATCCTTTTTGCAGAAAACAGTTATTGACTAAATTTCATCAAGGAAACAGAACTCAGTTGAGATTCCTCAGCAAAAAACTTGTTCCATTTTGTACAGAAAATTCTAAAGAAATTTAGAATGAACAATGAACAGCCTGTGAAAGGAAAAAAAAAAGAGAACATCAGAACATCATTTTATTTTCTTTGTGGAGAACATTCTGGCTTAAAAAAGGGAGAATTAAAAGCTTCTTTGATTGATTGTGTAATTAATAGAATCACACTGAAGAGTGCTAATTGCTTTAAAATGGAGTTGGAAAACTTAATTCAAAATTGGCATAAACACTGAATATAGCAATAAGTGGAAACTGCATCTTCAGACTCATTCCAACAGAATTCTATACACAGAAAAGCACAAACCATGTTATACTGTACTATACAGCAAACAAGAGTTACACTCTGTAAATTTCTTTATTTCTATATACTGGAGATTTCTCAGAATGACATTACTACATATTAACTACTATACTACTTAAATTAGATTTTATTAGATCCAGAGTACTTAATGACTGTTAAGTCTAGGAAAAAATTCTAGTGAAATGGCCATTTGAAAGAGACTTGGACTCATTTAGTTTCCCAGTGCCTTACATATTTTCTTGATATGTCATTCAAAATGGTGGTAATATTTGCTGAAGTCAGTGGTGTTGTGAAACTGCCTTATAATTTGGAAAGGCAAAGCATGTTAAAGCAATCATGACACAAAGATGTCAAGTTTGCTGCAAAGCTGTTGTACTATACTTCCAGTAAGAGTGAAGAAAAGTCTTTTATTCTGTTACCATGTAGTATATCTGAAGTAAAAGGCAACCTCTTTTCATAGTTGCAGTACACAAATCAATATTATTGTTCTACACAGTGTGCCAAAATGAATAGTAGTAACACTTGCTTCCTCTTACTTGTGCAATTTCTTCAGGGCTATTTTCAAGCTCCAGTGCTCTTCAGTATAGGAAGATGAGTAAGATGAAAATGGAATAGATTTAGTATACTCAGGGTCTATGTCATTTATAATATTTGCCAATTCTTGATTAAGCAGATAGAGATGACTAGGCTCTCAAGGTCAGTTAAATTAGATAAGGATGTGAACAAAGGTGATGGAGTTGTTCTCAAAGTTAATGTGTAAGCAGTTTGAAAATGCTTCAGCTGATATTTAAAAGTACAAATCTCAGGAATAGTATGAAAAGGCTGGGTGTAGCACAGCCTGTATACTGCATCTAGGTAAGATGGAATGATTCAATACAAATGGAAATATATGGAGGGAAAAAAAAAAGACTTGGCTGTTTGATATCCAAGTTGGGAAGCTGTTGCTGCTGTTAAACCATATTGATAGTCCCTTCAGCTTTTAAAAATTAGGAAGCTATAGCTGTGTCCTTTTGCTTTGAGGATAAAAATCAGATCAACAACTAATTGCACCTAGTACTTTGGTAACATAAGAAGCAATTTCCCCTGAATCATTTCAAAAGTTTATGATGTATGTCATTTCTGGTCAAGTATAGCCCCTATCAAAAGGAAGTGTTACATCCAGTTCTGTATACATCTCAGTTCTGGCTTATTCTTTTGTTCTTTTCTGCTGCATTCTGCATATCTATATTTCCACTGAGTGCTGTTAAAGTATCACTGCATTTTACCCTGAAAGGATAAGTATTCTTTATCTGTGACTTGAGAATTCTTCATTTGGGTACTCAGCTACTTCTTCAGGGAATGATGGAATGTTAAAGCTTAAATTTAAACATCCTGAATAGTTAAAATAAATTGAAACCAAACAGCTATTGTGTGGGCAGTCATAGCAACTGATAATAGCACAGAGTATTGGTACTTTTTTCCGTGTAGTAATGTACATTAACAGTAATGCACATAAGAAGAAAGATGATCAGCCATGAAGTACTATGATCATTTCATGTAAAAAAGATGTTCAAACAGACAAAAATACCAGCATGTGCGAGATCAGATTATGAATACCAATGGCTGTGGAAGGAGAAATGTAAAATATCAGAAAGCAACAAGGGAGGCAATGGCATAGGCTGACATAATATGGGGCCATAATACTTGCTTTACTTTATTACAATTTTCAAATTAGCTGACTGCTGGAAAGCACCCTCGTTTAGTGTTTTAGCAGCACAATTTGCTGTTGTCGCTGTGTTTTAGAATGCAGAGACAGTCATGCTGTACTGAGAGTGTTATGGACAAACAGAGCAGAACCACCTATGTAACCTTTTAATAATTAAAATTTTCCGCTTTTCTAAAATGCTTTCCAACTGATACAGCAGGTTCAAGAAACTGTTCAGATCTTCAGTGTTGAAAAGTGTTAATGGTTTACATACTGTTTATAGAAAATCTTAATTGAAGAAGTATTTTGAAAATAACAATGTCATCTTCCCTTCTTAGTCCGTATGTAAATTCCTCTGTTTGAATGGCTTGAGGATAGTAAATGTAAATAAAAAAACCCTGTCCTTTATAGTCATTGATATCTCCTGAATTTACAAAGATTGAATCAGTATGCTGATGTAAGTTTTTAGTGAGTCATATCATCAAAATTCTTTTCACTCTTTTCTCTTTTGCATAAGGTTTTTATTCCCCTCTTATTTTCTGTTCCTTATTGCTAGTAAAACTCTGAGAGAAACGTCAGACAGGTAGAAACCTCAGGTCATGTAAATTATGAAGTTTCTCTGAAGCCATGTACTTATTTATGCCAAATATAGGTCTAGCTGTAGAATGACTAATAATGAACTGCTGTTGTACAGGTGACAGGAATCAAAACGCAGCAGAGGATTTGTTTACAAAACAAAATGAAAGATGAGAGGAAATAGCAATTAAATACTCTCTCAAATTTCTTCTTTGGATAATGAGAAGAATAGTAACTCTGGATTCAACTGAGTCAAATCTATTAGGTGTCTGAAGTGCTTTTTAAAGGTAGTTGAGGCAATTGACAGTCTTCTATCCAGACTGTATCATCCTTGCATATTATCTAACATAGGAATTATGTGTCTACATATTGCTAATAATCTGTAGGCTTTCAGAGAATATTTTAAGCACTCAAAAGGCAAAGAGTGAAGGATTATGTACCTATCTCTGCCAATGGAGGCTCAAATATTCCTTTTGGAACCTGTAGTAGACAGGTAGATCAACAGATTGATGGTGATACTGTGGTCTTTCCACCTCACTGGAAATCTGCTCTTTTACAGAAATTGATCTAGAATTCAGAGCAAGAGAGCATAGCTAATGTGTCAATGAAAAAATATGTTAATACGTAATAGTTGCGTCCTGGATGACAGCCTATAACTGATATCTCTTATTTGTGTTTGTCAATGGGGCACAGATTGCCCATTGCCTACACCACTTTCCTAGCATGCTTCCTAGCATGCAAAAAAAAAAGACATTCTATCTTTTCAGTTTGGAAATACAAATCGTTCCAGCAAATAGAAATGGAGCAAATTAAGTTTTGTGTAGGCTGTTTGTATAACAAACAAAACATAAAAGCCATAACAAATTAAAATTAGTGTATTTTACATTAAAAGGAAAAAAAAAAAACCATCAACTGCACCCTCAAAATAAAGAAAATTAGTGAGAAAACTTTAAACTTCTTGGAAAATCTTTAGCAGAATACCACCTTCCTTGATTTTTATTTTTTTGTCATATTTTCCCTGCAAGAAGATAAGAGCTCCAAAATAACATCGAATAGAGGAAAAGACAGGAACATAAGAGTACAAAAGACTATTGATATTTTTTTGCATTTTAATATCATCTTGTTATCTGGTTATTCAGTATAGTCAGATCCTTTTCCAACTCAACTTTAGCTTATACTAACTTTTGCTTATGCATATTGTGCTCTATAGGTGTTTGAGTGCTTATTTCTGTGGAACTGTGCAGGCAATAACTCATTTATGAACACTAATCCCTTTTACCCTTCTATTCTACTTTCAAATGAATTATAATTCCATGAAATTACCTTCCCTCTACCATCACAAAATTAATGATGGATTAGTCTATAAGAGATCACTTTGATAAGGAATCTCGTCATAAGCCTTTTGGTTGAATATATAAACAATGTAAATCTAGTTATGTTACATAAGTTCTTGTTTACTACCTCAGCAATTTTTTTTCTATAAAAGTTGTAGGATTCCTCCATCAGTATTTATCCACTTATTTGATAAGTTTAATTTGTATTTAAGTTTTTCCTCATTTGATGGGTGCAGGTGGCATGTTTCTTGGTCTGTTATTACATGGATAACACTCAGAGCACTGCTAATAATAATAATAATAATAATAAATACATTTCTTACCTTGAAGAAATTAGTTCAAAATTTCACTAATTTCTTAAAACTTTCAGGTGAATAGCATCTGATCTTAGGCGGAGTTTGTATTGTCCAACTTCATCCAGTTGCAACTTGCGTGTTTCAAAGACAATGCTGTAACATGCTCCTTTACACTGTTAACTGTTCATGCAGCTTCTTACATGTTTTTCTGATGTAGCATACAGAATTCAAACAAGTATAAGAGAAATTTTAAATAAATATATAAATATATTTCTACACATAATTTATACTTTTAACTGTTTCTTTTCTTTTATCAGATTCCCTAATTTTGTTTGCAGCTTGCTGTTTTGAAGTATTATAATGATGGATTTTTGAAGTTTTCTTACACCCAAACTAATGCTGAGTTTGAATGTGTTCTGGTTGTTGTTTTTAAGAGATCAACACTGAAAAGGATATTTGGAAAGATCTCTGTGTACTTTTGAGGACAAAAGTCAAGAACTTTTTTTTCTTACTGAATCGCTGATTGATTTTCCAGAATCTCAACCAAAATTGATGAACAGTCCTTTCTGTCAAATGTTTCATCACAACTCATTTTAGTGATAAAAAAACAGTACTCACCTAACTAGTATATTTCAGTGTGAAGGGACATCTGTGAAACTCAGTGGAATTTGCCAGTGTTTTATTCATCCTGTTACATACTTAATGCAAGGTTGGATACACCCATTTTATTAGTTGTGGTCAATACTGATGATTTTACACCTGTTTAAGGTACATGATTCTTGTAAAAGGTTGTGTTCCTACATAAGCTTCCTGTTTTCTTTGAAACTACAACCATTTTGTGGAGAATCCATCCATCAAGGTATTTTTTATTAGATGTCCTATTCATCTTATGAGGCATATACTTTCCAATAACCTTGGTTTTGGACCATCTATCAAGGTAGGCTTTCTTCATATGCAGAAAAAAATGCTTTATAATGTTATATGTTTTTCCAAGTGCATGTCAAGGTAGAGTTAGTACAGTCTTGATCATGTATAAGTCCTCACTTGAATGTATATACAGGGCAGAATAATTTGTAACTCATACAGGTACAGATATTGCAGGTTTTAAAGTACAAATATTGTTTATCTTTTCAATAACAACCAGCATCCCTGTTACTTGTGATAGATAGAATTGCAAAGTTAAATGTTTCCAGTCTGAGCTGTCTTACAATTTCTGTATGATGATACAATTTTCTACGACTATTGATCCATCTTTATTTTTCTTCACTGCTATGACAAGTACAATTTTTAACAGGACTTTTTTTTTTTTTTACACTTAATTCATATACAATTTTTTCTGTAGAAACCTTTGCTTAAATCTAGTCTGATTACTATATTTGCATGATATTTCATTCAGGGTAAGGTATGATGTCTTTATCAGTACAGAACTGGTAGACAAAATGGCAACAAACATTTCAATAGACTGTTTTCAGTATAGCACTATGTTGTTTTTTTTTTTTTTTCTTTCAGAGGGACAGAATTGGAAAAAATCTGCTAGTGTAATGAGTCAAACTACCATTAATGCTGATTTCTACCCAAGGCTGTCACTTGTGACTGTCTCAATTGCTGTGAAGATCAGATTTCTTAAAATATTTTGATGACAGAAATTACTGTGCATTTTGAAAATCAATGTATTCTGTGTGATGATAGATCATATGTACTCTATTGTAAAAGTTTACCATGGTTGCTCTGAGTCTTTAAATGGATGGTATCCTTACCTTTATGTTGATGATATTAATAACAGAAAGTGAAATATTTATTACACCCACAAAGATGTTTACTTATGTTGATGTATATCTTATTACCATCGCATAAGCCATCACAATCTTGTGATGTTATTCAGTTTAATAGACAGCATGATGTTACCCAAGGGAATGGGATGAAGCTGAGACAGGGCAGAGTCAGTTTGGATATCAAGAAAAGGTTCTTCACTGGAGGATGGTCAGGCACTGGAACAGGCTCCTTGTGGAAGTTGTCTGCACCGAGCTGGTCTTCAAGAATTGTCTTGAATTGTCTTGAACAATGCACTCAGTTCTGTGGTCTTATTTTTGGGTGGTCATGTGTGGAGCCAGGAGCTTGACTGAATGATCATATGGGTTCTTTTGAACTTGGGATATAATGTGATTCCGTGATGTATTTAATATAACACAAAAAAAGTATATATTGAGTTAGAGGAAAATATCAAAATGGCTAAGACATGCATGACTATTCACAGAGGAAACAAGTATGATGAATGTTTAGATTATTTTATACTCAGTGAATGCTACTGTTATCAGTTAAGCTGTCGCACTTCCTTTGACTATTTCTAGAGTAAGATTTTATTAAATGTGTACTTAAGAATACTTTTATAATCATGATAATAATGTAATATAGCATATCAACACCATCACCACAGTGAGATACTAAGCCATTATGAAGTAAAAGCCAGTATGAAGGAAGGATTCTTAGCATATACTTTATCTGTCCTTATTAATAAAAGATATACCTGGTCAGATTCCAAAAAGTCTTGCTTGAAGTTTGATTCTGATAAAGATCAGTATCCATAAAAAAGCAGAACGAAAACATACAAATTCCAGCACCTTGACTTAAGTGTTTAAATCTGTACTAATACTTATACTAAATGGATTATCAGTGCCTGTATAAAATAGTCTATTTGACCTATCTAGAAACACAAACTGTCATTCTACATCACTATTTCAATACTAAATTTATGCATACTAGTCCTGCTTTCAGCTGGTACAGAGTCGATTTTTCCTTCATTCTGTCTGATATGGTGCCTTGTTTTGTCTTTAGAAGAAAAATATTGTTGATAACATACTAAAGTTCAGTTGTTGCTGAGCAGTGGGGTAGGAGTGAGTGAATGACTGCATAGTGTTTAGCTTTCTGTTGGATTAAAAACCAGTACATAATTCCAGAAATTGTTCTAAAATTTTTGAATAAGTGAACTTAATTCACAGAAAAATAAAATAAATATGTGATGACTCCAAAAGCAAATATATTCAAACATATACAATTACAGTAGTATATTAAATATCTACTTGTGCATTCACTTCACCATTAAAAAGTGTAACAAGCAAAATATTTTAGAAAACTGAAGTCATGTTTATGGTTGTAAACTTAACCTAATAAATAGATACAGGATGGAACATTTCCTGTCTTCACCCATATTAATTTATTGACCTGTAATCTAATTTTTATAATTTATCGATAACATATACAAGAAAATAGAAAAAGAAGAAATGTTGAATGACAGAAATCATAAAAATAACAATACTAGTATCAGAAAAACTCTTAATTTCACAGATTTAACTGCTTTCTTTGGTTTACTTGTGTAGAAGTATAGAAACAGTACCAGCTGATGAAATTCCTGTTCATGTGTTTCATGCCATCAGGATGGCCCCACTGGAGAAAATCACATGGAGATCCTTTACTGAATGTCTTCCTTTCGCACAGAGGAATCACATAAATCCTAAAGAAGACTAAAATACTTCGGGATATTTTCTCTGAGACAGCATATATGAAAATATTTTCTCTATGGATACCTGAAACAGAATCAAGATGTACATTTCTATATTTTAAACAAATTGGTAATTGTCTGGACTCTGCAAATCATATGTAAACACTACCATGTCAGTAAAGGATGTCTTTAACTATAGTGCAAACAGAAATTCCTTTTATTCCAACCTAGAAAATTTCAGTTAATTGAAATTCCCTTTCAATATATCATATAGCTATAAAACTTTCTTTTTCTCTTTTCAGAAGTCTTTCTCTTTCCAATTTAGCATGCATAATGCTTGCAAGTAATATTCAGTGAAAATGAAAAGCTTTAAGTCTCTGAGTCTCATTACTATGTAAATGAACTAACAAGCATGTGCACAGCAAAACAGCCTATAAAAAGTAAAATGGAATTCAGTTTACCAATATTTTGTAGGTGTTTTAACAGCTTGAACGATTAAGTCTGGAACTATGGTGAATTGGATTTGTATGTGTGTGTTTTTATCTGTTTGATTGACTTTTTTTGTCCTTTGTTTAGCTCTAATTACTTTTGCAGGTTACTTTCAAGTTACAGATTTGCGTTTACTAGTTAGCATGTATCTTTGTCATCGTATATGATAATATATACGCATATCTTTAGTTACTGGATTGTCAAGAACTGGCAAATATAAAGAAAGTACACAAGCTTATTAAAATTCAACTAATTGTCCAAGAAGACTGTGACTAGAAGAAATAGCTTTTCCTGCTTTTCCCCATTTTGAGAGGAAATTCTTAGGTATGGAGGGATATGCCTTCTATCAAGCCTAGGATGGGGGTGAAACAACTTTCTTTGCTTCTGTAATTATCCATATTATGAGCTATTATGTCAAACATATATATGAGAACATGGTTTTTAAATACATATTTTCATCACTCTGTGTTAAACATAAATACTGCAGCAGAGGTCTCAAGGATTTTAGAGGTTGTAGGCATTGTAAAGGGGCAATTCCTCTCAACGAACTGTAGGTGTTGACTGAGAGAACTCTGTGTGAATGAATCATTCTTGAATAGAAAAATGGATATTTCATCCTAGAGTAGGCATCTGAAGTGGGTTAAATAAACTGTTTTCTACACTTTAATTTTGTACTTCAAGCAGAGGATGTCTAGCTTGGATAAAACACCTATATCACAGATATCTAAAAGCCAGTAAAATCTATCCTAATTCCCTGATCTCATGGGAGCATAGCTAGAAGTAGCACTAAGCTGCTCATATGGGCACAATACTAGCCATGTGCCAAAGGAAAACTGCAGGGAGTTGACAACTCCAAAGCCAAGTAATATTAGACACCTCTGGCTGTGTGTGCAAGCAGTTATTTATCTTTGCAGTACATTTTGTTAATTCTGCTCTTTCCAGAAATGGGGAACAATGCTGGTGAGGGATCTGG
>VXAB01011680.1:0-46040 GCA_013399175.1 Odontophorus gujanensis
GAAAGAAAGAAAGAAAAAGACTTCCTCTACTTCTGCATTTATTTATGTAATTTTATGTAGTGATATAGTGGAGAAACAAACACTTGAATGTTTCTTCCCCAGTACATAAAACATGAGGGACCCTAGGGGTTCAAATTTCATAAAACTGTAGTTTATTTCTGACAACAACATCAACCAACAGAAAAGTGTTTGCATACAATTTACCAAATCCTCAAATATAATACTTCACCTTTATTTGCTTCTCTATCTTGCCTACAGTTACCTTAAGAATTATTTCAGCTCAGCAAAATGACTTACAGAGGATATATATACTATTATACTGAATCTGGATTAAAGGACATATTAGATTCTGGTACTTCACTGAAGAAGGTGTGCTTTTATTTCAATTCTATTTGAATATAGGATATTTAGTAACAAATTTGAAGATTGCATACATTATTCTTGATCCATTGACTACAAGGGAGAGATGTTGGACACCACAGTGAAGTTTATCAAATAAAAACCTACTCTGCTGTGTCTGCATGCATACAGAAGCTCACACTGACATCAAGAAGATCTCTACAAGTCTATTCAACAAACGTTTGTCCTCATTTTCTTCAGTTCACAGATTCTTGTTTTTATTATTTCAGAGTTGAATGCCTGAATGAAAAAACTTACCTTTGTCATATAGTGCACATAATAGACCTGTTTCAGCACTGCCTGAGATCAGCTGTATGTATCCTCTATTGATTAATAGAGCATAAAACTTGCAGTGATAACTTCTTTTATCTGTTTAAAAAACAGAATTACAGTGTTGAAAGTTTATGTTCAATTTTATTTATGAATATAATGCAGTAGTCATCAGATACTGTGCTGTACTTTATCACTCTCTTTTTTATAAGGCAAGATTTTAAAATATTTTCTGAGTATAATGAATGTGCATTTTGTTAAAAATGCCATATTAAAATTTGAGTCATGACATGCCTCTCTGAAGAACATGCTATTTCTAGGGAGATCAGTGCAGAGTCTCTGCTATAAACCATCTGAAGTACTAAGCATGGTAGCTACACAATATCATTTTCAGGACAGTCAACTCCTTTAGAAATCTATCTTTTTAACATCACATGCAGAATGTGTCAGAAGTCCCAAGTGAACCATTAAAAAAAAAGTAAAATACAAATTTTAAAATTAAATTAAATATTCTCTTTAGTCAGAATTTCATTTTTGAGCAATGCTACAAATAATATTATGTTAATAGTCATCATTTTAAGAATCTTTTCTATTAAACTCTGATTAAGAAAAAAATATATCAAGAGTCTTCTTAAAATTACCTTTGTCATACAAATATAACTTCTAACATGAAAGCAATGTAATTGGAACAGAAAAAATAGTGCAAATGAGGATTTTATATTATTTAATTTTTTTCAAGTATGTTTCATCTCAAGCTCAGTTTTAATTTTCTAATGAAAAACTTCTGAAGAAAAGTATAATCATTTACAGTTATTTGAACTGGCATCTTTTCTACTCGATACACATGCATATTTGTCCAGTGTAAGGTTTGGAAAAGAATGATCCTAATTTTAATAAACAGTAATGATTCTTTCTGATCAGTTTTATCTTAATGTGTTTCTGTTACTGGTGATGAGATTCATACCAGCTGACCTGTAATAAGAGACAATTACAGTGCTTCCTCATCAAAGACCTCACAGAGCACTGAAGCACATTTTGGAACGATAAACCCTTAGAGGCAAATTGGTATTACACAGACAATACCATAACATCTATTTACTACCAAATATGAAGAATAATGTAACAGAACAGTCATAGAATGTGACAAAAAAGCACTCATTTAAGACAAAGAGCTAAGCTTTTCAATGATATTTTTGTTGTTTTCTTGATCCTTTACCTCCAATTTACTTAGTTTGGTTTGCTCTTTTCTGATAGCAGTGCATCCCTTCGACAAATAAAAAAAACAGATCAGCGAGATCATTAAGGACTGTAACAGGGCAGCTACATGACAGTTACACAACTGTTCTCTCCAGTCTGTATATGAGGTTAATTTGAGGCCAAGCTCAACTTACTCTTAACTAAAATACTCAAGCAGGAGGAAATTCCATGCCTAGCCTTTGTGATCCTCACTGCTATATGCTGCTTTCCAAACAATGTGCTAAGAAGGGAAGGCCAGAGGGGAGAGGCATTGAGATTTTGGTGGGAGTTGACTGCATCCTAACCTCATGAGCCTAGGGGATAAAGGAAGCAACTAATCAACTCCTCCTTGGATAACTCTCTTAGGGCAAAATGAAAAAGAAATCAAGAGGCAACATTTCTTCAGAAGTTTTTTATATACTCATTAAGATGTCTTTTAGCACTTGAGAACTTTTAAATCTAAAATTTCATCTGTAAATAAAGGCCTGTTATATGCTATTACTAGCTCTTCGAGGTCAGGTGCATTCCAGCAGTTATTATAAAGGGCATTGGGTAAAGCTAAACATAGACAAATGAGTTTACAAAGTTAGGCAAGAATCAGTCATAACTTGCTTTTTGCATGCAAAAGATCTCACAAACTTTCTACCTGTTCTATGTTATGTTGGTGAACTACACAAGCAGAATAGTTGGGGAGAGAACACAAAATGTTATCTTCCAGTGACAATGTAAAACTGGTGCCTGGATGATAGGATTTCCTGGAAAGATTCAGTGCTTGGTACACCATCTGAGAAGAAAGTGGAAAGACTGAATGATAATTTTGATCGCAAAAGTTATGAGAAGACGAGTTTTAGAAACCATTGAAATACAAGAAATTTATACAAGAAGTATAATCTGTGTCAAAGCCAGTATGGTATCAAGCACTACAGTTTTTGTTGTTGTTGTTTTGTTTTGTTTGTTTTGTTTTTTTTTTTTTTTTTTTTTATAAAGAGTGTAGAAAAATAGAGCTCATTAAAGAAAAAAGAAAAAAAAGAAAAAAAGAGAAAAGTTGAGGTTAAATCTACCAAGGAAAAAAGAGAAAACAGTCTGAGCTGATTCATCCCCTAAGAGTAAAATCTTCATCCTTGAATAAAGATAGAATTCAATAAATATTATTTAGGAAACATCAAAGAATAATTTCATCACATAAACATGCACCTAAAATTAGACAACTGGATCAAAGGAAGACAAGTTTCTGGCACACCAGAAGTCCATGAATACTAAAAGTCTGTAAAAGATGAATGAACTGTAGGAATTGATTTAAAGTGAAGATACGGACATAATAAGTGTGAAAACACTTGGACAGATAAATAGATCACTAGCATGCCCTGACAAAAGAAGTACAAGATACCAAAGACTGACAAATTAGATCAGGTAGATAATATTTCATATGTTAAAGAAAGCTTAGAGTTAAATATAGGAAATAAACTAACGGTAACAATTATCCAATTTTATATGAAACAAAATTTCACATTTAGATAAGAAGAAATATTATTGGGGTTACATTATATTATCCTATGACAATGTTGGTGGCTCGGAAATGCTGACATTTCAGAAAATTAACTAAAATTACATAGACAAGAAAAAGCAAACAAGCAAACAAACAAACAAACAAACAAAAAAAACCAACAAGAAAGCAGAGGAAAAAAAGTAATAATAATAATAAGAAGAAGAATGATAGAAAGGATCAAACAAGAAAACTAGACAGCACTCCTTAAAAGCACCATACAAAGAAACAAGTGCAGCATCTGTGAAAAAAAGGAAAATAAAAAAAGAGGAAAGATGGTTTTTAGAAGTTGAGAGCAGCTATGCAAAGCCAGTCTAAAGGTTGGCCATGCCATATGTGCCACTACTGCCTATGACTACAAGTAGATTTCGAATGAAGATCAAAATGATGGAGTATGCACTGAATACCATCTGAAGTCTCCAGTGATTTGCTGCTTAAGAACTTCTTGAAACAGAAACAGAATATTAGTAGTGTTATGGTTTTATGATTTTTGTTGTATTATTGATATTCCACATCATAACATCATGTGGTGTATTGGGAGTTAAAGAATTAATGCTCNTGTACGGCAAAACATGACCTTGAATTCCAGGCGTACTGACAGTTCTTCTGAGATATTTGTAAACCTTTTGGGTGCTGCCAGCTTCTCTGAGTAAAAGAAAAAAAAATGTTTTTACTGTTTCTGTTAAAACTGCCCTTACAGGGATTGTATTTCATTGCTTTTTCCCTTTTAATGCTCAAAACATACTGGAACTTGGTTAAGCTTGCCATTCTGATTCATGGAGTCTGGTCCCTATATGATAAACTAAAAGCAGTGATGGAGGCACCTGCCAGATACCTGGGCACCCCGGCTAACATAACAAACGATACCATGTTAACGAACCATAACAAGTAGAATTGTGTATCTGTTGTTTTCGGTCTAGCAGGTCTCAAAGGAGTATGCCTGTTTGTGAACTAGGCCAGTCAATTTTCAATATATGCATCCACGATATCCTGAGTAATTTTTTCCAAAGCATAAGCCATGGGAATGTAGCCAGCTCCTCTTTAACACCCAGGCTGTGGCTCAGCTGTAACCTGTTCTTCACTGGTAAAGGGATATGTAAGTTAATGCCTTATAAGATAAGCAAAGTGAAAAACAGAATGAAGCAAGAAGGTAACTAACTCAGGGACTTAGATGAAAAATGCTGATTATACTGTATTTAATCCTATGGAAAAAGGAGGTAACTCGCAGCTAGGTTGTACCCAAGACTAGTTCAAGACAGAACACAATGGGGCAGATGCTTCTTCGCTAGCATCTGTTGGGGCAGACATTCCTCATGCATCTCACCTTGCCTGTCGGCATAGGAATGGTCATCCCTGCTTCCTGCTGGCTACACTAGCCATTAAGCAATTGTATTGTGCTCGCAAGTGCTTCATACGCTACTTGGAGTCTTTCTATGTATTGTAAAGGATGCTTGAGAATGACTTGGTGAGATAGAGTTATCTATGCACAATGGAGAGAAACATCTTCTGTTTGCTTTGAACCTGCCACCTGCTAATATTTGATGTTTCCATTCTTGTTACAAAAGAGAAAATCATCCATCAGTCTCTTTTGATCTTTTCCTTTTCTCTTGTGATTATATTAACTTCTGCCAAAGCTTTCCTCCAGTTGTCATTTTTCAGACTCAGTAGTCCTGGTCTACCTATGAATTTGTTTGTCATTCTATATTTTTGACTATCCTTGGAGCTTTTTGCTGAACTTACTCCAGTTCTGTTACATCCTTTAGATTTCAGGATCACATTTTTCACAGTTATATAACTACATTTTCTCTTTTCTTTTGTATTCTTTTCTTAACAATTCCTAACATGCTATTTGTTTTTATTTTTCCTCAAGCTGAAGCGTCAGAAACATGTTTTAGAACAAACTAATAAAATGAGAAGTACATTCAGAACCATCTGGTACTCATTCAAGAGCTCTGGATCAACTCAAAGAGCAAATTGTGTAATAGTTAATCGTTGCATATACTTTCTTACCAAAAATCATTTTTAAAAGAATACAATTTGAAAACAGTTGTAGATTATAAAACAGATCATTCAGGAAGACAAGACAAGAAATTGTAAATCTGTTCATTTGGCTTTCATAGTCTGCAGATTGCTAGAATCTGATGGTACATTTATCAGAAACACAGATTTACATGCAGCAATAAGGCACAAGAAACAAGGATCTGGAACAGAGAAATGTAAAATTTTTTGAGAGTTCTTTGAAGAATCAGCAAGCAAGTAGATAAACATTATCTAATTGACATTGATTTTAAAAAGATTTTGGCAAATTTTTGGCTAAAAGGCGAAGAGTATCACGAGAAGGCAAGAAACAGTGTTTTCTCCTTTTAGATATATTGCTGTTGATATGGTTAAATGATTTGAGCTAGGATATGTAATGCTCATCAAGAGAAGTAGCCTGTGGAAAGGAGGTATGACAACATTTGCTGATGATATAAAGATTACTTACAGCAGTCAAAAGTGGACGTAATTGAAAAGGTCTGCAGAAAGATGTCACAAAACTGACAGAGTGAATGAAGGAAGTTCAATGCCGTTTAGTGCAAAGTAGTAGAAAGAAAGAAAAAAAGAGTCTTCTAACACGCACATAATCTGGAGCTCTAAATTACCTGTTAGCTCATGGTAAAAGCTCTTGGATGTCTCAATGAATAGATCCATCATGGTGAAAAGGATATAGATAGGAATTACATCAGAAAAAGGAAAACAAAACTTTTATAATGTGCTGCTGCATAAAACCAAGTTGTGTTAAAATTTGAATGCGTCTGCAGTTCTGCTCATCCAGTTGAAACTGAAATGGCAGATTATTTCTGAAAAGATGTTCATCCCAATTCTGGGTGACATGTTCAAATGAAATTAGAAAAGTGTTCCTCTTCACCTGTCCTTGTAAAGTAAGAGGTCATTTCTAAGGCAATGGATTGAACTGGACTAGACATCAGTGGTGCCTGAAAGCCTGTATTTTTGATTTTATAATTATATCAATTGATCTAATGAATGATGGTACTTCCCCATGCAAATCTTTTCTCTCTGGCACTCCCAAGGTCTCTGGAAATGTAGTGTAAAAAGCTGCCTGGTATTCTCTACTTCTTTTTGGTTAGATGAGGAAAGAATCTGGACTTCTTCTCTTATTGGTTCATATTTGTCCTAACTTCTGCCTTGAACAGAATATTTCTATGTGTCCCAGAATCTTATCCAATTCATGGATAATTCATTCATTTTAAGAGTCCTTTTGCAGCTGAAATCAAATTTGAATCTTGATTTTTCCGTTCTTAAATGATAAGTCAGGTAGGTATCTTCATTTATCAGAGCAAAAAAAACACTCTTCTTGCGTAATTTTGCAGCAATACAAAGCTATGAACATTAGTATGTTACCAAAGCCCATCTGATCTAATATCGAAGAGAACATTCACTGATGTTAAGTATCTCTCATAGTGAATAATCTACAAGCAGGTTGTACTTACAGCTGAAATCAGTGCCCTTGTACCTTTTCTGTTTAGGTTAAAAAGAAGCGAAGAGGTTTCAATCATCATAATCTTCGTGCCACTAGAAACAGAGGAACTAAAATTGTTTCCGGATTGTTTTGAAAATACAAATGGAAGAAAAATCTTTATCCTTAAGTATTTAATACGCTGTAAACAATTTGTTGTAAATTCAGATAGAGATCAGGTGAATAATGGGACTGTAGGTACAAAACAAATACACCTGTGTTTGTTTGTAATTCATGTTTTTACAGATAGCAGTGAATGACAAATTCCTTAACAGAGAAAAAATGAAGGGCTAAAGCAGGGAACTTGTGTTTATTTCCTCACTTTAATGCCAATAACAGAAAAGGGTGGAATTGTCACTGACACTTCCAGGTGATGAATTTGGTTTGTATGCCTGAACATTAAAAAAGAGACGCCTTCAGTATCTGAAAGAAGACTGCCTAGCATGTAAACATTGGAGAGAATTGAAAGAGGCAGCTTGTTCAGGTCCCCTATGAGGAGAATGCACAGGGGGTACACGTGCTTCATTGGTTGCCACTCATCCATAACGACTTCTCTAATCTAAGCGAATCTCCTTAGGTTTAGTGTTCCATTGAAATTTTGCTGAAATGTAAAACATATTGCAAACGAACAAAACATTTTCTCAAGCATGGACTATTTGACTGTCAAGGTAGATTTTTTCTCTTTCACTGGGAGTTAATTCTGGGAATGGACATGTATTGGAAAAGCTAAACCTGCCAGGGTCATTGTTAGTACCACAAAAAACATTTGGAGTCACAGTCTAACATCAAAGTACACTTGCAGTTGAAATGATCATTCAAAGCATGCCAGCATGCTGTAATAGCTACACCTAAGCAGCTCCTCAAGCCCCTCACATTTTGTGATGGAATTAGATTTCACTGAATTTTGTTTTGATTTTTATTTCTAATTTAGACTTTTTCATTTGCACACAATACACATCCTGCAACAGCATTAATAGGATGTCTAAGCGTTATGCTGGGGTAAGAATAATTGACTGAAGTGGGTGGCAAGCTGAGCTTCTTAAATCAGCTTTGATGGCAAAGGCAGATTTTCATGAAACCACAGATCAGATACATAAAGATGAAGAATCAGACTCGTATTCACTTGAAGGATTGGAAGAACAGTAGAAAGCTTTTTCCTGTTTTTTCTCCTTTTTTGTTTTGTTTTGTTTTAGTTTTAGTTTTTGTTTTTAGAGAAATAGCACTAACTTAAACCTCTCTCTTCATTAGTTGATTTTTTTTCCATGCATTAGTTAGTCTTAGTGCACAAATAGTATCAGGGAAAGCAGTTTAGTTCTGAGGGTCTTTGAAAAATGTAAAGTATTTGCCATCTGACAAGCTGATCACACCTTCCATTTTGCATAGAACTCATGGAGAAAAATATATGTTCTAACAATTATGATTTAAAAATTGAAATAAGAGTCCTAAAATAATTGTTTGAGAAAGCAACAAAGGACAAAATACAGGTATGTAGAGGAACACGCTGGACAAAATTAGGGGAAATATATAAAGCTGAATCCCTGTTAGCAAATATCAGAGGTTCCTCTAGATATGTCATGTTTTAAGAGGATCGTGCAACTATTTTATTATCAAGTCAACGTCATCGTATAAACAACCTTGCTATGATATTATTTTTACTGCTTCTCACTCACTACACAGCATGTAGAACAAGTACCTGATGAGAAGTTCATGGAGAGAAAACAAATGTGAACTGTGTAGACATTGTAAGAATTTTTCTTAATCTTTCAGCTCTTCAGTTTCTAAGTCCTTTGTTCATAGTTCAGGCCAACTACAATGATTTTTTTTTCCCTTTTTCAGTTTATCTTTCTTCATCTTTCTTCCCTGAACATCACATGCCTGATTCTGAACGTCTAGATGGAAAGTGGGGGTGCAAATTAATCCCCACTGTAAGAGCGGAGAAAGTCTGAGATCAAGACACTGAACGTATACAAGTCCATGGGGCCAGGTAATATGCATCCCAGGGTCCTAATGACTGATTTGGTTGCCAAGCCACTCTGTCATATTTGAAAAGTCATGGCTGTCAGGTGAAGTCCCCAAGGACTGGAAAAAGGAAACATCACTCTCATTTATAAGAAAGGAAAGAAGGAGGATCTCAGGGAACTACATCACAGTGAGTCTCACCTCTACACCTGGGAAGAATATGGAATAGATCCTCCCAGAAGATATGTTAAGGCACACGAGGGACAAACAGGTCATTTGAGACAGCCAGCATGGCTTTACCAAGGGAAGGTCATACCTGACCAATCTGGTGACCTCCTATCATGGGCAAAGGGAAGGCAACTCATGTCATCTACCTGGACTTCTGCAAGGCCTTTGACATGTCCCGCCACCATGTCCTCATCTCTAAATTGAAGAGAGATGGATTTGAAGGGTAGACTATTCTGTGGATAAGAAATTAGTTGGAAAGTCACATCCAGAGGGTTAATGGTGGAGGTCAGTAATGAGTTGTGCCCCCCAGGGCTCTGTCTTGGGTCTTCTAATATCTTTATCAATGACGTAGATGATGGGATTGAGAGCACCCTCACCAGCCACTTTGCTGATGGCACCAAGCTGAGTGATGCAGTTGATACAGCAGAAGGAAGGGATACCATCCAGAGGGACCTTGAAACTCAGAATGTGTGCCCTTGTGAACCTAATGATGTTTAACAAAGCAATGTGCAGGGTATTGCTCTTCAGTCAGGGGAAATCTCAGAAATGCATATAAATAGATATAATATGCAATACAAAAGGTATTGCATATCAGTCTGAGTTTTCTATATAAAACAATACTTCAGTTAATTCTATGAAACATTTTGGAAGAAGTTGTTATAAATGATGTACTACCTTATCTGTACTTTTGTATGTATTTGTTTATAAGCTTACATAACCAGATTTTTTGTAAATAATTTTTAAGTTGATATTTAATTTAAGAATGTAAACATATTGTATGTCCTTATAACGAGGGTAAATGTAGACAGCAGCTTGTTTGTTAAGCGAGACAAACTCATTCTGTTGATTGAAAAACGAAATGACTGAAGAAGCATCCCTGATACAAATCAATGGCTCTTTCCAGGGATGTCTTTGAAACAAATCTGTGACCAGTCAGTTATCAGGAAGGCTGTAGGAAGTAACAAAGAACTCAAACCCCAGTATTTTAGACCACTTTTCTCCATACCAGAGCAGTAGTGATGGTGACAGATTAACACTTCTATTGACACATGGGAAAATTGAGCTGCCAAAATAGATTCTGGCTGGAAGCCTCCATACTAACAAAGGTGATATTCCACCTGGTGATATGTGGATATTATGAGAATTAGGGACTGCTTTTCTGCTATGTTTACAACTGCCTGTGTTACTACAAGGAACATTGCCAGAGTCATACAAATAGATCTGCCCACTGCTGGGATTAGTTTGAGCAAATCGTTTCTCTAGTACATCCAACTACGAATCATTTATGATATGCAATAATAAAGGAGCCATAAAACTGCTCTAGGTAAAATAAAGTAGTACAGATATTTGCTAAGAACATTGCTTTCATCACTGTGTGTATCTTACCACAGAACTGAGGATATTGCAGTTTTTATTTGATCTCTAGAATTTGCTTCTAATGCTTCAACAAAAATATACTGTAAAACACAAGAAGCAGCTGAAGAAAAGTGGTTAGCAAGGAACATAATAAAGGTTATGTCAACTGCATGTGAAAAAAAGAAAGGGAGCAGTGGATAACAGAGCGGTATTTTGCTATCACAAAAGGCTTTCACAAGAAGCAAAGACTAATAACTGTCCTATTAATTACTACCCTAGTTCTTGAAAATTCGTATTGTTCTTACTGACACTAATAAAATAGGCACCATTATGGTATGAATCAGGATGGCAGTCTGCCTTATAATGACTGTGGCCCTGTAATATGCAAATGAGTTAGAAACAGGTTTTGTTGATAGCTAGAAGACAATGAGGGAAGGCAGAACTTTAAAAAGTGGTGTAAGTTTTGCTTCCCTCACATTGTTTATATCCAGTTGGGTATATTCAGCTTATAACTGCAACAGAACAATACCATGAAATACAGAATTCCTCTTCATTCTAACTGGTGTTGCTGATGTACCCAGGAAAAAGGAAAGAGTATGCTGCAAATTTGTTTATTGATTTTCTTCCATTTCAATTGACAAAACTCAACAATCAATTTATTTTCTGAATTTATTCTGCAATATTTCCTCGGAATTAGGGCAACTTTATAACATACACAACATATCCACCATGAAGATATTCTCATTCAAAAACTTCCTGAGAGCATTCCAGTTCATAAAGGGAGTAGGATTCAAGAGATGAAATGCCCAGTGCCAAAGCTTGAATGAACCAATCAATCATTATTTTCAAGAACAGATCTAACACATATTTCAGGTGTTTTATTTTCTCAATTCCCATAAGTTCTCTCTCTGTCTCTCTTGAAGTGGTTGTTGGTATGACTTGCCCCTCACTGTCACAGCTGTCTGAGCTCTGCCAGTAAGTGACAGACTGTTCATGTAGTTTGTAAAATGAACTCCATTTCTAAATGTACAGTTTTCCTCTCTGAAAGCATATTCAACACAAGGTCAGTATAAACACTTTAGAAGTTCACAGTTCATTAGGGAAATCAGCAGACTGCAGCTGGAGTTTATTTTAAATCGTACTAGTGTCTGTGAGGCAACGGCACAAAAAAAATTATTGTTGTCAACAGTGTTCCATGTTTGCTGTGGTCACCTTCCAGGGAACTGATTCAAATGAGCAGGGCAATAATTCAAGAGTTTGATTTCAAAGCTCTGCTCTCAGGGAAATGATATGTGGTGGCAGAAAGTATTGGACCACATTTTCAGCTGGTGTAAATCAGTGTAACATGTACGCTTTAAGACCTCAAGCTAGTTTCACATCTGTGGAAACAAGCCAACTTATAGCTGAGACCATGACTTGCAGTGTAATACCATATATTTTTGTTTAATTTAGCTTAGAGTTAGTGTGAACATTATCTCATTATCCTCAGATTTGGTTTTTATTCTCTACTCATGCTATCATCTACAAATTTTCCTTTTTATTCTACCACAGATATCCCTCATATTTTTCAAGAACATTTACCATCGGAATGTTTCAATTGCTATATCAATGTCAGTGTATGGTTTGGGTGTCAAAGTCCTTGGGCGTGAAAGAATCGTGTAAGATAAATATGGATATAAAGAAATGCCATATTCTCAGATACATTTATACAGCATAGAAGGAAGGAACCTCTCATTTGCCTCCACAATCCCCGTTCTGCTCTGCTCAGCTGAGTAGCTCTGTTCCTAGAGGTGAGCTCTCAAATACGCCTTTTTCTAAAGCAGCTACCTCTCCCCAGATTCAATGGGCTATGGATTTACTTATTTTTTCTGTAACTCCAGACTCCTCCACTCAGAACAACTGATATCTGTAAAGAGACTTATTACTAAAAATATATCATTCAAATGCCAGGATCTTGCAGACTCCTTGCATTAATCTCCTTGCCCAGTAAAGCTGAGGCTGAATGTGATGATAAATAACAGAGCAGTTTTCAGTAATGAGGGGTGGAGGAAGAGGCACTTGGTTTCACCTTCACCATGTATCTCTTGGGAAATATTCCTAGTTTCCTTCTGGGTCTTTGCTTCCTACTGGTAGTCATTGGGTGTTCTCTGAGTTATCTCACTCAGAAACATTTTCCAGATTCCTGAGTATGAGCCCACATTAGAATAAAACATGCAGCTGCACCATGTCTTTTCCTCCGCAGCTGCATGCCCTAATCTCCAAACAGAGTACTTGGATCTGACAGAAATTACACCATGCTCCAAGCAGGTGACAGTCTGGATATTTAGGGAGACCAGAGTCCCAATATGCTCATCATGACAGGCATCTCTGCAGAGCTTCGGTGCCTTTCAGGAGGCTGGTTGCTGTAGTGCGACAGCGCTAAAACTGTGCAGTCAGAGCCTGGAAGATGCACCACAGTCCCCACTGAGAATTTACTCCTGCTGGCTGTAAGAATTCATCCATATCTCCTCTACCTGAATATGTTGAAAAGCAATCACTGAATGAACTGGCCAGCCTCCAAGAGACACTGTCTGAAAGAGTCTAGGTTTTGAAATACAGACCTGCACTGCAACTGGATGAAAAGACAGAGAGGATTCATGACTTCTGTAACAGAATTCCAGAGGCTACCAAAACTGATCATCTTTCATAATGTACCAGGGATAGATGGTAACACTAATTAAACATTTCATGACCCAGCCAGGAGAACAATAAGCTTAGCTAGGGACACAGCATGTTCACTAATATTAATGTTGTGATTTTCATGAAGGAGATATATATCTGTAATATCTCAGGCCTTAGGATAGGTACATAGATCTTTGCTCTGAAATGTGTAGGTAAGAGTATTTTTATCTACATCCCAAGCAAGCAGATATTGCTGCTGACTGTCCTGCATCCGCTGAAGCCCATTGACCTTGAAAAAGTTCTAAGTAACCATCCTCAAGTCAACTTGTATCCAAAAAATGAGTGATCTGAGCTAGAGCTTCCTACAAAGATTTTAGCCCTCTCTCTTCTTCGTGATAAAAATGTGACCTTTTGATCTCTGGCAGTTGGCAGACACAACAAAGCAATGTTTCAGTTGTGGGTTACATCAGATAAATTTTGTCCATTTTTTCTGCTTTTTTCTTCGGCCACTTTTAAAATTTTCTTTACTGTATTTAATCTATTGTATACATTCTTTCCATTTCCTTCCTTCTGACTGTGTGTGGATGTCTGTATGCAAACCATTCAAAGTGGTTTCACTGGAAAAGGCAAGAAACCCATTAATGTTCTGATATATCTCTACCACATAATTTTTTCCATATACTTTGTGCCGTTTCTTGACTAAAACCAAAGCTTAATGTGCCGGGCTTGTTTTAATCCTTAAAAAATACAACTGCAGCAATGATATTTGTAGAAGTAAACAGAGATAAGCCTACTTTGAGGAAGGGAGGGGATTAGTTAAATCTTACTGAATGGCTAAACCACTTATAATCATTATCTGTAGTGAGCCCATGATGTGCTCATTATCCTACTCTATGCCAGTAAAGACAAAGTCAAAATGAATATGGGCAAAACCTTATCTATTAATCATCCTCTCTCTTTCACTGTATACTTATGGTTGCTTGAAAGCAGAGTGCCTACAGAAGCATCTAGGACATTTGCTTACACAGAGTAGAAGAGGTTGTCAAAGATCACAGTTACCAAGCTCAGGTTCAGTTTGTTATAGCTTGCCCCACTTCGTAAGAATAACCTCCATAAATTATTTTGACTAACGTTTTAAGCTAGCAGAGTTAAATCACTTTTGCTTTGAAAGTAAAGCAAATAATTCATCTACCTCCCAGCAAGTATTGACAAAGCAGATTTTCTTTACATGTTAAGTAATATATTATTATGACCACTATTAGTTCTCTCAGTGTAGAGATGAGAAAGTTTTAGTGCCTGGACTGCCAGACTTTGCAGACACATTTGGTTAAACTTATTCTAACATAAAAAATATGCAACCAGATGGTAACCTGCTCTCAGAGAAACATTTATTTTATGTTACTTATCAATTATTTGTTTTTAAAACATTATTTTTTTATTAACATTGACAGTCTTTTTGAAAGTTATGTCTGAAATGAAAGTTGAACTAGGAATTTTAGTGATATAACTTTTCCCATTCCTTACAAGCACACTGATATTCTGACATTAAAGCAAGTCAAGACAGAACATAGACAGGTACAAATGTGCCTGGAAGTGAAATTCAAAAGCAAATCAGAGCCAAATCGTTAGCTTAATGCTCTACAGTTTTAAACAAATTAGACAGTACAAACCTGGTTTGGAAACAGCTTTTAGAAATCAGGAAAGGGAGATTTTGGTAATCTTCTCATGTATGCTATGGAGGAATGCAAACAACTCAAGCTGAGTTTATTAATTTTATGCGTGAGAATATATGACTTGGCTGACTGCAAAAGCAGAAGGCTTGATTTGGCATTGCAGGTGTTCTTTCTCAGTCTTATGCTTCTTTTAAATTTCTAAGAATAAGATTTTTCCTTTTTTCAAACAGGTACAAAGGTGGTTGTACTGTACTCTTTTGCTTTTGGTCTTTTTCTGAATATGATGGAATTCTTTTCTGCCTAAACGTGGGGGATGGAATATGCAGATTTACCAATGGCTCCAGCTTTGTGAAAACTGGTGTTGAACTTCAGGGGAAAAAAATAAAATAAAAAAAAAGAGGTTGAGTATAAGTCAGCCCCGTAGAGATTTATAGAGTAGAAAAACAAATATTTACTTAGAAACTCGACATGTAAAAAACCACAAGCAATCTATATAACAAAAAGCTCTCAGCATATGAACACACAAGAGCAGGGTGAAGATTTCAGGAGTTGCAGAGCTGGGTCTAAGCAGTGTTTTCAGACAAATACACCCTTATTTCTCATGGGAAATCATGCCATACAGCTGAATGCATCAAGAAGGCAAGGAACTACTCTACCTAACATCTGTGGCACTCCAAGCAGTCAGGTAGTGAACAAGGAAACCTGAGGCAATATAGATTTTCAAGACAAGAGAAGTTATATCATAACTGAGCAGAAGTTTGAGAGCACAACGTTTTCACTTGAGTATCTGTCCCTCAGTGGTCAGTACTGGGCCCAGTATCTTTATCAGTTAGTCAACAGTGGGATCAAGTGCACCATCAGCAAGTTTGCAGATAGCACCAACCTGTAGGATGTGGTCAACCCACCTGAGGGATGGAATGCCATCCAGTTAGACCTGGACAGGCTTAAGCAGTGGGCCCAGGTGAACCTCGTGAGGTTCAACAAATTCAAATGAAAGGTCTTGCACCTGGGTCACAGTAATCCCTATTCTTTAGCTGGGTCTTTTGCGATAGAAGAAGGGAAAATGCTTTCAAACCAAAAGAGGTGAAATTTAGACTGAATGTTAAGGAAAATATGTTTTATAGTGAGGGTGGTGAGGTGTTGCAACAGCTTGCCCAGAGAGGTGGTGGATGCACTGTCCCTAGAGATATTCAAGGTCCGGCTGAATGGGGCTCAGTGTCTTGATCTAGTTGTAGATTTCCTTGTTCATGGCAGGGGAGCTGGACCAGACGGCCTTTAAGTGTCCCTTCCGACTCTAAGATTGTATGATTCAAATAGTAAAGATTAGATAGTGGAGATTAGGCAGGGTCTAAAAGCCTAGATAATCTCTTGAGTTTTTCTCCAAAGCATATGGACATATAACGCATAGCTGTAAGCTCATATGTAGTCATATATTTATATTATGTTGCTTATAAAACAGCTTATTCTGAAACAGTATACAATTTTTTTCTGTGAGAAACTATCGTATGGGCTTGACATAATTATTATAACCAACCTATAAACAGCTGATTTATTTGCTCATCTCTATTTCTTTCCAGCACATTTACCCATGTATGGAACAGCAATAATATTCTAGCTTTCTGTAACATCAAGAATATTTGAAGCTGTAAATTGATACAGGTGCACAGAAAGAGAGAGAGAATGCACAGAAATTGTCATCGCAAAGGAAAAACTGTTTGAATACAGGTAATGAGAATATTCACAGAACCTGAAGCTTTTGAAGTGCTGTTGACAGCTTTAGTTTTAATTACAAGGGTATCCTGGTGTTATTTCTACAAACCTCTACTTTGATACTGTACTACCTCACTACTTTGTCCTTGTTTTCTCACCACAGTTTGTTTGTCTCTAGACTGTGTGTTCCACAGAGCAGAGCATCTCACTGTGTTTGTTTAATAACAAGGAACCCAATCTCAGATGAAGCCTGTAGTCACTGCCGAAATACAGTAATAATGATTTGGTATTCACATCAGAAATACATATTGTAGCAACTGTTCAATAATTTTGCTTCTCTGCAGAAGTCATCATACAGCAGTGGGACAATTTTCATTATTTTCATGCTCTGTTTCTGTATTTCCTTAGTGCAATATGACATTTCTGTGTTTTCTCAGTAGAAGCTATTTACTAGGACTATCTTACTCTGTCCACATCATTCCCTTCAACACGAATTAGACTTTGTAGCCATATCTGAGAACAGAATTTGAGGAAACAAGTGTCTGGTTGATTGCTTCTGTGTGACATATCTTTGAAACAAAGGAAGACTGGAAACACCAGTCTTCACAGCCATATTAATCTCATTTCTACTGTGCTTTGATTCTTAAGATAAATATCCAAGATCCAAGTTTAAAAATATCAGAAAACAGTACTGCTCTTCTGAAATAGTCCGATTTGTCTCTTCTCATACTTCAGCACCAGCTATTCTACTTGAAAGAATCAGAAGTCACAGATGATCATTTGAAATGCAGAGGGCCATGACAAATAGTGTTTTTATGTCTTTCAAATTGTAGACAAGAGGCTTGGTATGTAGTTTCTCTTGTCAAAAATGTTTTCTCTAATAGTACATTTGGGGATTAAAGAATGTGTTAATGGACTATCCAGTTTATCTTTTTACATCGTATCAGTTATTAAACTTGATAGTTAAATTACTAGCTAAAGAGTCAGAATATGTGCATTCAGTTTAGGGTTTTGTCTGAGATTTTCCCAGTACTATTAAGGATGTCATTCTTCATGCTCCAGGTGTTGAGCTCCCTACACATGGTACAGAGACTACGAGGTTTTGGTTTATCCTTTCTACTAAAGGGATAGAGTATACATAGGGTACACAGGAACAAAATAATTCCTGACGTAGTACTTTTCTGAACTAATTTGAACTTTATTACCAACACTAAGAAAATAGTCTGAGTAAGAGAAGAAATTGAACGTTTGAGCTCATACAACAAAACATTTAAAAACTATTGCAAGGGTCACAAGTTTGTAGGAATCCACTGAAATCGATAAAATTGTTAATGGAACCAAAATGTATAGCATGTTAGACTGAGACAGATGCTGTGATTATACAAGGGTTGGCCTCTACTCTGAGGTTCTAAAGTATTAGCTTTGTGCACCTATGTTTATCTGTTTGGTCTTCTGAATCACAGCCACAAAGTACATCTACAAGTGGAGTAGATCTGGATTCGAAGTGTGAACTTCCTCTATCTTTGGGCTGCAGCAGGAAATCTAAGGTAGCTGCACAGAATCCTACATCTTAGGAAACTGTACTGACATCTTTTTCTTTTTTATATTTTTTTAATTTGATGTTTATACTTCTAACAACTTTGTGTGCTGAGAGCCACAGGCCAGAAGCCATCTGTTTTTATCAGTGATTCAAATATAAATATTCCTTTAAAGAATCTTGAGTCTTGATGTGAAGGTTAAGCAGAAGAGAGGGGTCATGTCTCTTTTTAACTGAAAACTGCAACCATGACCCACGCTGATAATGTTTGCACACAACATTCTGCACTTGAAAAACTTGTGTGGAGATCCAAAAAACTGTGAATTAACATTCTTTCTGTCTTTTCTCTCTCTTTTAGTTTAGTTTTGCCTTGTTTTGTGTTCTCTGATTAATATTTTGATCATTATGTATCTTCACATTTCCACAAGTTTGGTCATGTGTATATCACGTTAAAAGGAAACTATTTTTTTTTCCTGCTATGAAGTACGTATCCATTCATGTATAGTGAGATTACAGTCCCTAAGGAAGACCTGTACAATCCTGAAATATGTTCTGTGCCTGTAAAACATTCCACAAATACTACTCTTATTCATCTGAAAATATTTTGACTAAATATATGTGTTCCTCATATATACATTGTGAACCTAAGAGTAATTTGTCATTGCCTTGACTATTATATAATCATTTTCTTCAGTCCAAACTGAGTGCAAATTGCTATCACTCTCATTTTGTGTGATTTAATATCACTTTAGTTTTACATAAATGAGGGCACTGGTTTTAGATTAGTGCATTTAATTCTTTGGTTTCACAGTTTCGCTCACAAGCCCAAGCTCAATGCATCTCTCCAAAGCCAAGATTCCCATAAGTACTGTCAAATATCAGCCTCACAGTTACTGAAATTACTAAACCTTTTCATTAGTATTATGCAGCAAAAAGAACCATATTGATACTGCTATTCACATTGAAGTAACACTTTCCTGGATTATCTTAATACTTACACCAAACACCCTCAGTATACAGATTTCCGTGCAGTCATCAGAATACAAAATGCAGCAGCATAGGACCCTCCAGAGGCATGCAATGAAAACAATATAAATAAAATATTTAAATGCAATAGGTAGATCAATACAGTAATTATCATTTGTTTTCATTTATTATTCATAGAAGAAGATAACCATACTGGGCTGAATTCAGCCCCCCACAACTCCATTGATGTCAGGGATAAATTTGGTGCAATAAATTCCTATTACTTACATACGTTATCAGCTTTGTTTTTTTTCTTCTTCTTTTTTTCATAGTTACGAGATTTTATCCTGTCTCTCTTCCTCTGTGTTTGCATTACAATTTTGATTTTACCTCTCCAGATGCAGTACTCATTCGTATTTTCTTGTTTAGGTCTCCTTGATCACTGTACCTGCCTTCTCTGGCCTCTTCACCTTTCATTTCTTCCTTTTCCGTTCCTTTTGTTTCTTAAAATTTCTTACAAGTTACTGTGTACAGTCCTATGGCACAGATACGGCTACTCTGAATTTGCAAGGATGCTTTAAGTTTCCTAAAGATGCACAGATCATTTCTTTCAAGCACTGTAGTTTTAACATAATATATCAAATCTACCATGCATATTTAAAATATTTGTATTAATTATCAATCATCTCTGAAGTTGTCTGGGTTTAGAAAAATTCAAATCCAAATGGCAAGTCTATTCTAAGTCTATTCATAGTTGACAATATCATGCTAAGGGGAGCAGGAGCATTAAAAACAGCATTGAGGTTCTTGACATGTTCACAAAAACAATGGAGCTCTCATTAAAGTCAAATGTCACAGCAGTGGGCTATAGATGCAAATCTCTGCTAGAAATATTTAGACTGAGCATCAGGAAAAGCTTTTCTAGATCATAGAATCATAGAATCACAAGGTTGGAAAGGGCCTATTAGATCAGCTTGTCGAACCATCCACCCATTACNGATTGCCAAAATGTAGATGCAGCCTCAGTTTAATGGTATGATGACTGTGGAAAAGGGAAGGGGTCACTGGTTCCTTTGTATAGTAATCTGGTAATGAATCCAATGAATTAATAAACTCATCAAAAAAAATCAAATGAGAGTGGAAATTTTTCCACTCCTTAAATGTAGGATGCATCTTCATAAGAAGCAGAAATAATGAATTGAAAGTCTTCAGGCAAAAATGGGATTTATAGTCCAGTGTAGCAGTTCCCCAAGCCATCTGGGTTAATGCATAAAGCAACACTTTGAGCCATCTTCAGACCACTCCATCAGACAAGCCTGTCAGCTTCATCCTGAGTTACATCCTGCTCAAACACTTCTAAAGTACTAGTGCTCTTTATCGTCTTTCTCCCATCAGTGCTGCACTCATTGTGGGGTTGTCCAGCCTACTCTGCATCTAGGCAAAGAACAGTTCCAGTGGGTAGAACTTTCTGAAGCCTGGAGAAGTGATATGTTCTCTATCTATACCAGGTAAAATGAATATGACTTCCACTAGCAGTCTCTAATTAAAATAGCACCAAGATATAGAACCATAAAGAGAGAAATAATTAAAACATAAACCTAATAGCACTAACAAAAAAAAACAAACAAAAAAAAAAATACAAGAGGCAGAATGAGCACACAAGGTGAAAGATAAAGGTCTTCTAATCAAAATAGATTGACACTAAATGTAAGAATTTTAAAAATCAATTAAAGATCTTTAAATGAAAAGCAAGGGAAAAAGCAACAGCTGTGCACTGCCTCCAAATCAGTCAAAAAAAAAAAAAATACAATGAACAAGAAAAAAATACAATGTGTTTGCACAAACATAAACCTTAAAGTAAAGCAAAAAACAAATGGTTAGGAGAAGCCTACCAAAATAGATTTGTANAGTTGACAATATCATGCTAAGGGGAGCAGGAGCATTAAAAACAGCATTGAGGTTCTTGACATGTTCACAAAAACAATGGAGCTCTCATTAAAGTCAAATGTCACAGCAGTGGGCTATAGATGCAAATCTCTGCTAGAAATATTTAGACTGAGCATCAGGAAAAGCTTTTCTAGATCATAGAATCATAGAATCACAAGGTTGGAAAGGGCCTATTAGATCAGCTTGTCGAACCATCCACCCATTACCATTATTACCACAAGCTACTAAACCATTTCTCATAGCTCCTTATCCAGATGCCTCTTGAACACTACCAGGGACAGTGACCCCACCACCTCTCTGGGTAGGCCATTCCAGTGCCTGACCACTCTCTGAGAGAAAAGATTTTTCCTTGTATCTAATATAAACCTCCTCTGGTAGATAAGTAGTGTGGCATAGGAAGAGTTTGCCCACACTGGATGTGGAATACCTATCCTTGACAGTTTTCAATATCTGTCTAGAGAAAGCCATGTCTGATGTCATATAATATGCATAATAAGACGAGTGGTCCTGTTTCAAGGTGGATCTATATAAGTAGTGTAGTAGTTACAAGAAATTGTTCAATGACTTAAAAAAATAAATAANAATGAGCACACAAGGTGAAAGATAAAGGTCTTCTAATCAAAATAGATTGACACTAAATGTAAGAATTTTAAAAATCAATTAAAGATCTTTAAATGAAAAGCAAGGGAAAAAGCAACAGCTGTGCACTGCCTCCAAATCAGTCAAAAAAAAAAAAATACAATGAACAAGAAAAAAATACAATGTGTTTGCACAAACATAAACCTTAAAGTAAAGCAAAAAACAAATGGTTAGGAGAAGCCTACCAAAATAGATTTGTAACACAATTCTACCTTATGGAAAAAAAAAAAAAAAAGAGTAGGTTATTAGCATCCTGCTGCTGCTACAGGCTATTTTGCCATTATGCAAAATGTGAACAAGACCTGCTTTCAGGTTCTGACAGTCATATTCACACTGAAAAGCATCTTTCCCTGTGAACTCTCTCCCAACCCTAAGAAGTTAGTGAAATGAGTAGTGCTAGCAGTGTCACTGGAAGCTGTGCAATAGGTAGTATTTTGTTGATATAAATAATGTCTCCAGAACTCAGAATTTTGAGGTGATTTCAACTTATAGAGCTGATTAGTTAGAGAAGAGATTGAACCAGAACCTGTGCTTTATAACTGCCTGAACACACACACACATACATATATTTAATTAAGCAACAGACCTAATTTAAGCCAGTACAAGCATGATTAGAACTAACTAGATTAGTTAACCACATCTCACTCATCACTGCATTACATGAATCACCAGATAAAAAGCATGGTAAAATGCAGATGAGCTGAGTCACTCCTGGACAGCCAGAGAAGTGAACTAATACATAACTGGAGAAGGTGCAGGAGCATATCTGTGCAAACAGATATTCTTTTCTTTTCCATATTGAGTACTGCTTGGATTTAACATTGTACTGAATTTGGCTACCTAACACTCTGTTCAGATCTTTTATATATCCAGCATACAAACATGTTTAAAACGCCCTCTGAGGAACTTTTGGTTTCCTCTGTGAATTCTTTTTTCTAGCTTTGCCTTATGGAAAATAAAATACTAGTTCAACTTTCTTAGTCCTACTCATTGTTCCAGAATGGAGGAATGTTGGGATTACTTCTGTAACAAGGACAGTGTCTTTGCTACATTTTATACCTGAATAGATAAAGAAAGAACACCCTGAAAAATAAGCTCTTCAGATAGGTTGAGTGTCACAACCCAGACCCAACTGTTGAAAAAACCTACTTGGACTTGGTCTTGTGAGAAATTTATTCTTCATTTGAATAAAAGGATCATAGGAAAAATATAAAGAATATTAAAGAATATAATTCTAGAAAGAAAATTAAAGAAGATAATTTTAAAACATAAGTCTGACATGATCCTATAGTATTGCAGAAGGAAAATCACAAAAGCTCTAACAGGCAAACATGAATATTTAGTCTAATATTTAAATTGTATTTACATTTTGTACAGTGGAATACTTTTCAATAGAAGAGAGCTCCACATCATTACAGACATATTTATAAAAAGTTTAACCAAAGGGATGAGAAAGTATTAATGCAAAGTGATGGATAAATTGCCTACTGAATTCAAATATAGTCCTGTCAACTTTAATGGGATCAGTCTGAAAAACAGTCTGATTGCATTACGATAGAAATTATACATTCATTAGAAAGTACAAATACTGTTGCTTGTTTAGATTTAAGCTTTCATTTTAATTGGGCCTTAATATGTTTTCCTTAGAAAACAAATAGATATGACAAATTATGCCAGGGAATTTGCTGTAATAGATGCAAAGAGCAAGAAACCTGCTGTGAGCCATCAAACACATTTGGAGGTCAAAAACATAATGTTTAATTCTTAGTTCTGGGAGATAAATTATCCTAGTAATGTTACCTGGATACCAAATTGCATGCAGTTACTTGACTACACAGGTACTATGTCAAAAACACTCCTTGAGCAACCAGCTGCAGTAGATTCTGTCATTCCTCTCATGCAGGGAAACTGTTTCACCCCGTCATAACTGTAGATAAAGCTACAAACAATACTTTAAGCTTTAACTTCTTTAACATCATTTTATCAGTTTCTTAGTTTCATCTCTATCATCTATCTTTTTCCTTTCTTCACATAAGTGATTGTTTTTATATGTCCATGTGTCATGTTTCTGAGAATCCAGCAGTGGACTGCCTACTTTTGTTGACATCAACAGGTTCTTCCATGTCAATTTTATGCAATAACTGAACTGTGTTTGTGTTTGTACTGAGAGGTAGATGATGGCCTCTAGTGGTTCTCTGTATGTCTGCAGATGTAATCTACAATGTATCTCTCATTTTATGAGTATGCATGCAGGAAGATATAAAGTATTGATGTCCAGCTGTTTTCTTTTATGAACAGAAACATTTTGGCAACCGTAAGCAGAGCTGAACGATATGTCCAGCAGAGAGAAGGTGATCTCTTCCGTCAAATATAGGCTGGAGTGTTTCTAAGCACTACTGAGAACAGCCAGTGCAATGCAATTGCAAATCATCTGAAATGTCCCTAACCCTTTAGACTGAGCATCGCAGATGAGATTATTCATTCCAGATGGACGTATCCTTTTTGTATTTTGCAGCCAAAATCACAGCAACCTTGAATACAGATCTGATTCCTAATTGTTTCCAGTTGAAGAGCTTCATCATGGTTGACCGTTAGCCAACAAATACGTTGGACTTATCATCCTTCTTAGTCACATCCAGGTCTGTACACAAGTCTATGTCTACAAATGCAGATGCATGGGAGAATCTAAGCTCGACTATGCAGATAAGATATTAGATGTAGTACGTCAGTGCTTGAGCTGTGCTTACCCAGGCTGAATGTACGTGCCTTTCAGCAGCAATTGCAACTCTAACAAATTCATGTCCCTCATGACTTCCCTTTGACTGGACAGAGTGAGCGACACCCAGATCTGAGGGGCTAGAGGACAAAAATTTTAGGGCTATTAAAACTTCTCTCTGCACATTGCTTGGAGGAACTCAGCCTATCTGCCTCTTGGGTTCCCTGTGCACTGTGGAGGAAAAGGAATGCCAACATCATATTTTCCAGTTCACTCAGTCTGCTATTCTCAGAAAGGTGTATTCTTCTAAGCCAGGAATATTTTGGTTTTGAAATGTAGCAATGCCATGCTGCCTGTTTTCCCCTGAAAATAAATAAATAAATAAATAAACAACCAACCAAATAAATAAATAGATAAATAAATAAATAAAATGTATGTTACAATGAATACAGCACTGGAATAAAACAAGATCTGTGTCAGGTTAATCCTCTGAAAGGATAAAATTATGTTACACTAACTTACCCATGTGGTCCTTCAAAGGCCTTTTGATGTAGTACTGTTGGTATTTTTGAGGTTATATCTCTTATGTTTTAGGGATTTTACTTACTTTAGTTCAAAAGAAATCTGCGTTCCCAATAATTGGGCATCCTCTATTGTTAGAAATTATCTACATGAGAAATAAAGAACCATGGCAACAAGAAAGTAATGCATTAAGGATGTAAATCCCAAAGGATTGTAAGTTTCTTATTCTTTCCAGAAAAAAAAAAAAACAATTCTAATTTTTTAGTTCTTTTTATCAGTTTTCAGCTTCTTTTGTGAGACTTCTTAGATGAAAATTCATAAGGAAAACTAAGAGCTAAAACATTCTTCATATATATCAGCAGATGACAATCACAAGATACGATATTAATATATTTTTTATATATTCAGGTATAGAGGTATAGAATTTAAATACTTCTTATTTACAATGATGACCATGCTATATGCCTTATTGAGTATCTAAGTGTCCAAGAATGCAATTCCAATATATTTAAGGACTGCAAGAGTAGAATATAAATTCATAACAGAGGAAAAAAATCTAAAAAGCAATTTAGGAAATATGAACTATAGGTTTTGATTCACTTTTGAATTTGTAATTGAAATCCCGTCAGGTTAATTAATTATGCAATAAATACTTTATTTGACTTCTGGCTTTCCAAGAATTTAAAGAGTGTAATATAGCTGAGGGAAGGTAGATACGATAAGATGACAGGTGAAAGGCTGACAACCCTCAGAAATTATCTAATTCTCTTCATTATATATTATCAAGCATTCTAAGGTAATTTAAATATTACTATCAAAAACATGTCAAGACAATTCTCTATCATTCCCAGCTGAGATATCCTGAGTTCACTTTCAGTGCCACTTGTTTTCAAACAAAATTTTCTGGTTGCAACTTTATACATGCACGTGCTGCTGCTCATCCATCACAGAATCTCTGTTCCTATGTCTCTTTGTTTATTTGCATTTTTGAAGGCATAATTCCATTTGGAAATGATTTGGTGCAAAAAATAAAAACAAAACTGTGAAAGAATGTGGAAGAATTATTGCATATAAATTTAAGTAAAATAAAGGACCTAATTAGCTGCCCGTAGCAGATGGCAAAAAATATTTCATTCCACTTACTGATTGGTGATGATATTGAAAAACACTCTCATTTACCTCTAGACTCATCTCATTCCCTGATGTATGGAGTATTATTTGTTCTGCTGACAACCAACACTCAAACATCTGACATTAGATCACTTCCAATTAGATGTGTTAGGACTGGAGACAAAAACTCTGGGGAACAGACATTTGAATTATTGCCAACCTAAGTATAGACTGTGCCTGTACTGGAAAATACAGGTGATATATGTGTGTGTATATACACACATATACATATGAAAATATTCTAGTTTTCTATAGATTAAAACTGCCCTATGCCTTTATTTAAACCTAACCTTTTCCTTTCAAATTCCTTTGCTGTGACATATAGTTTTATTTTTCCTTCTCCACGCTCAACATACATAGGCAAAATTCTGAAGGCACCATTCTCAGCTTTAAAAAATATCATACTCTTAAAATCATTTCAGAATTGTGTCTGCATGAAAATGTCTTCTCTACAACCACAAGCATGAAGGATATCTAATAAAGATTAGGAGTGCCTGCAAAAGCAGTATGTGGGGAAGAATCAGTGATGCAATGCTAAGAACTATAGTTACATTCCTAAAACGCTATTTGACAAAATCATGTGTGTTGTCGTCCTTTCTTGGACACTATTTGCTTAATTGCAAAGTTTTATAGGAATGGACAAGATACAAAGCTGACAATATGCAGCTCATCAAATTGGCATCATTCAGAGTTGGTGAGAGCTTGCTGAAGCAATTGAATCCAGATCCACTTAGCACTGCTGAAAATAAAACATTTTCACTTTTAGACACTTCCATCAAATAGAGTATGACCCAGACAGCTGTCATCTGCATCTGGTTGCAAAGTTGAGGAAACTTAAGAAGAAACTGGGAATCAGATTAGCACTTTCTCTTCTTTTCTCATGTAAATTTTATATAATTTCTTCATTTTGCTTTGAAAGAAATCTTTGCCTTAGATTAATTCTCTCACCATGAGCAACTCATGCAGCCAGGGTTGGAGTAAATGCAAAGGTTCAAAAATAGAAAGCCCTAAATACAAATTTATTCTCTCAGTGAAATCTGAGGTATTTTACTGAAGGGAGAAAGGAGAGATCTGTCTTATTATCAGGAAGCTGATATATTGCTGCTCCACCTGCAGCTATTCTTAGGGTATCAAATGAGGTTGTTTTCCTTTCACGCTGTCTTTCTGATACTGTTCACAAACACATTATTGAAAATCCCGTACCCAGTAGAGTCAGGTCCAAAACTGTTATTGACTTCTGAGAACAAAGAATTCATAATAACTTTACGTATTTTTGTTTGTTTGTTTGTTTTCCTTCTCTGTAGTAATAGGTATGTTTGCATTTAGAATACAGGACAATTTGACCTAGTACCGTGACAATTGAGGCAGGGGACCCACGGACCCACACCCCGGGGAAGGGGAAGGGGGAAAGGCAAAAAGGAGAGTGGAGATGGGCCTAGGAACAAAACAGCAGCAACGATCTGAGGAGGAAAGCTAATTTACTAAATAAGATATCAGAAAGCAAAATAACACAATATAATACAATATAATTGGAATTGAGGCTAATGAATCAAATAAAATGAGCAAGAGAGAGTGTCTGATAAACCGAAGGCCTTACGCTAACGCTGAAGGCGGACGGCTGCAACAAACACCCACTGCTGAGCTCCATCCCGAAGGGAAGAGAGAGTCCCGTGACCACAGACAGTTTTTATCTTTCCCTCTGAGCGTAAATACGTAAAATGCAAAGCACTGCAAAGTCCTCTGGGGAATGTAGTTCTCCTTCTCTTCTGAGACAGGTACACCCAGAACTATCGATGATCCACGGAGCTGGAGCATTAACTCTTTAACTCCCAATACACCACATGATGTTATGATGTGGAATATCAATAATACAACAAAAATCATAAAACCATAAGAGATAATTAAATTATCACAGTGCTATAAGGCAGTAGTACTTTTTGAATAGTTTTCTGACTGCATATTTTTAAATAGTCATTCACTGATAGTAACCAAAATTTTATTTAATTACTCTTCTGTCGGTTAATTTGGCTTTCATCTTCTAAAGTGATAAGTAAATGCCTTATTTCCCTTGTAGTAAGACAGTCCAATGATATTCTAGGAAAAGTGTACATTTGTTAAGCCAATATTAACAAAATTGTAATGGAAATCATCGCCTATTTAGCTCCCATCTGACAAACTGTAGGAAAAATTAAGTTGTCATCTTGCAGATGATATCAAAGGCAGAACTGCAGGATACAGTGCCAAAGAGAGAAAGAGAAAAGGGGAAGAAAGAAAGGAAGTTAGAAAACGAGAAAGAAATACAGTACAATAGAAAGTTCTGTAGGGACACAACAGAAACTGAAGAGAATACTCTGAATTAAACACAGGAATTGAAGAAACTGATGAGTGCCAGTCTCTTTGGAAAAAAAAAACAAAATAAAACAAAACATTAAAGCTCTACATTTTGTGGACAGTTTGAAAATGAGATATTTCAATTTGTAGTAAATAGATTTACGGGAACAGACTTTTTTTCTTTCCTTTTGGTAAATTTAATTTTTAAAAGAAAGTTCCCTTTTAGCCAGAAAATCAGACCAATACAATAGGAATTATTTTTGAGAATGCATTTCAGGCTTGACTGCCAACTTGACTCTTGATTATATAAAAAGTACATAGTATTTAACGGCAAACTTTTTTTGGTGACCATCTGTTTCCTAGTTATCCTGTAAGGTGACCATTTTCTCCTAAGTTTATGTGATTTATAGAATTCCTTGGTTAGACAATGAAGAGAAAAGTGAAACCAAATATGAGATAAAGCTGAGCAATGTTACTTTTCATGAATTTTCCTTTTGGGGTAATTCAATCCGAGAAATATACATTGAAAGAAAAGTTCAAAAGCTGCACTTGTACACCTAAAATTTGTAACATAGAACGTACTCAGATTGTGAAAGGCCTGTAAGATCATCAGGTCCAGCTATCACCTAGCACTTCAAGTCCACCACTACACCTGAGAGATACAGCCACTCATCTCTTACATACCTCCAGGGATGATAACTCCACCACCTCCCTAGGGAGTCAGTCACAATGCCCAGCCAACCTCTCCATTCAGAAATTCTTCCTAATATCCAAACTAAACCTCTCCTGGCACAACTTCAGACTGTTTCCTTGAATACTATCACTTCTTACCTGAGAAAAGAGACCAAGCATTCTTCACTCCACAATCTTTCAGGTAGTTTCAGAGAGTGGCAGACTCTTCTCAGCCTCCTTTTCTCCAAACTGACCCCCACCACTTCCCTCAGCCACTCCTCAAATCTTCTGTTTTGTATTCCTTTCATCAGCTTTGTTGCTCTTCTCTGAATACACTCCAGCAACTCCATCTTTCTGGTCATGAGGGGCCCAAAACTGAACACAGTACTTGATTCGTGGTCTCATCAGTGCTGCATGAAAGGGGACAATGCTTGCTTGTGTTCAGTCTGCTGTTGAACAGCATTCTGAGGTCCTTTTCTTCCAGGCATAAGTGAAGAATATGAGTATGTTTCTTACAACTTGGTCTATCCCAAGTATTGTAACTCACATAAGGTTGTGTGATATGCAAAGGGTGATATCACTGAAAGCCTGAATCAGCCACTTGTACAGAGCACAACCTTGCTGCAAATGAACTGAGAGAAATGGGCATTCCTAAAAGCAATCTGACCCATTCAAGGAGATTCATATATCTTTACATTTACAACACAGGAAGCCTAGAAAACTAATTTAGAATCATTGCTGAAGTTCACAGGCTTAAATTCTGGTTGGCAGTGGTGAGGTGAAGGAACTCTTAACAATAATTGCAGGCTTGCAATTTTAAAGTTCTTTATGGATGATGAAGATGGAGAAGTCAGAGATTTTCTGTGGTTGAATTTCTTTCACAAAGTGCTGAAAGATTTTGTGTTAACTTATGATTCAGTCCCGACATCAGGCTCTCCACAGTCTAGCTCTCTGCTTTGAACATTCTGACCTAATTTGTTTTATTAAAGTACAAACTGCAACAGTGAAATTGTGGTAAACCCTTGGGTAATAAATGTAATTTTTTTTTTAAGAAACATGTCATGATAAAGCTTAAAAAAATAAAGACACTTTTTCATTCAGAAATATACCTTCTCCAAAATGTCTGGCTACTTACTGGGATTTGAGCAAACAAAATTCTTTACATCTTGTCTTGCCATTTTACCTCCTTTATTTTTCTCTTTTCAGTAAAAGATAAGCAGTAGAGTAAGATAGCATGATTAAGAACACAAAAGTCTGGATATAATTAGTGTTCTAAACAATATGTATGTATTCAGCTTCAGGAGTGCTGCATTAAGAATCATTGTGAATCTCCATCCTCAAATATTCACTTTCTAAACCTCTTAAAACTCATGAAATTTCTTCTGGCTAGTTCTTCCATGATTACCTCATTAGCAAGAATATTTTCAATTTTTAAATAGCCTTTAGCAAAGATCAGCTAAATATCAACCTGGCTTTGACTGAACTACACATTAAAATTAGTATTACCAACAAAAAGAAAAAAACCTTACAATTAGGAAGCTGTATTTAAATATACCAAAAAATATCATAAGTAAAAATTGTAATAACTGATTAAAATCCATGAAAATTATATTGTAAAATTTAGTGCAAGAATGCTGCCCATTAACAAGAAAATACAATATTAATGAAAGTGTAAAGCTTTCTGTCTATAAAGTCCTCTATGTTTCACAAGGTTATTCTATACTTTCATCCAAGAGAAGTTGCCTTATGACTTCATGTGACTGAAGGTTCACAACCTGATTGGTATTAGTTGAAATTTCTACAAGTATCTAAAACCACAAAGTACAAACAAGAAAGAGGAGATTATGTGATCTTAATATATATGAAAAATTAGGAGTATGGTTTCACAGGCTATTCAGTTCTTTTCAGTAGTTATATCAGCCAGGAAAAGATCGATCAGAATAAGAGTTTAACATTTTGACTCCAAAATATGTAAAAATAAACAATAGGAGGAAGAGGATTTATACATATATATATGGATATGCATATTTTCTTTTTTTGGACACATGGAACAATAGAACAGTTTTCAAGCAAATTAATGCTACTACACTCAAAGGATGATGATGTTGAAGAACTACAGACACTTCTCACCTTGGTTTAGTTTTCTTGATGTCTTGATAAAAGTGTTTTGAGCTTGCAACTGAAAAAAAAATAAAAAAAAAAAGAACAACAAAATGAATGTGAGATGTTATAGATCAGAAGACATTCAAAAATGTGAGAATGGACCAGGAGAAGCACCACTGCTAATGAAAAAAGTCAATTTGCTAGGTAACTTCTGCATATATTCTTATCAGTGATACTTTTTTCTGCAGATAGCATACTTTGAGTTTTTGATGTATTCTACAAGTGCTAATGAACTGAGCATCAGAGAGGCAGCCTCCTGATGGTAAGTGAATAATATTAGTCACATACCACAGAAGGGAAAACTGGTGCAAAGCCCTTGTAACAGCAGTGAATTTTTCCCTGTATGATTCTGGAAAGTCAATGAGTTTCCATGCTAACATGGGAATGCACTGCTGAACAGATTAACGATGGCTTGTATATAAACTTGGTGTGATTGCTCCTCTGTGTACAAATGAATTGTACATGTAAATCAATCCTGAGTGCTGCTAGGCATATCTATTTTAAAAGATCTTAGGAAGCAAGGCACATACAAAGAAAATAGAAGGAAATAAACACTACGCAGGTAGTCAGTATCTGAGAGAATAGGGTTGATTACAGAATAAAAATTTGGTTACATTTCAGCATACTGAACAGGAAGAAAATTAGAGTAATTGTAGAAACAGGAAAATTATATGTCAGCAGGGGTAGATTACATACGGAGAATGTGGTACAGAGCGTAACTGAGTAGTCTGGCTTCTCCTTTAATCCCAAGGTAATAAAACTACACAGTGTCCCCTACATTCAAATGTGATGCCAAAATTCATCTTCTGAGAGAAACAGTAAAGCCAGAAGAGGCAACAGTGACTCTTGTAGCCTCATTCTGTATGTAAAGAAGAAACCCTCCTTGCAACTCTTGAGAAATCTCTCTTGCATGTGTCCTTCTGCCTTGCTCTGGAAAAAAGCATAACAAGCAAGAAAAGCAGAACTCCTTCTTAACCTTTGCTGAGAATACACTGCTTCAGAAGATATTTTTTCCATCTTTTCATTTCTTCCTCAGTCTGTAAACAATACGCCATCATTCAGAGAAGTAAAAGGGCCTTTTTATATGGAAAGTTGTACCTGAATGAAAACGTGCTTCACCACTTGCTTTACAAATAACTACTGCAGCTTCTTAATGATCTCTGGGACCTTTCAGAAGTCAGGCATCACCACCAATTCCTTAAAGCAGAAAAAAGCCTGAGTTCATTCCAAATATTTTTCTCCTGAGCAAAAGTTATCATGTTTGTTCTGCTGGATTCCATCTAAAGCAAACAGTAATACATTGGAGGGTTTTTGAAGTTGCTGAGATTAAAATCTTTGAAATACACGTGAATGCTTACAAATCTGTCCACTTAGCCAGAGGTCATGAAAGAAGTGAACTGAACCTTCATAAGGTTCCAGCTCCATTCTGATACATTTAGATGGCAGAGTTAAGTTCTGTGGTAACAAAGTATAAAAACTATTTCCTTAGATAATGAGATTTTAGAGGGGATGTGAAATGGGAGGAGTTCTATTGGTCTGGTGATGCTAAATCAGTATCAAGGCATTAGTTCAATGAGACGGGAAGCTATTTTTGACTAATTCACTTTGACTGGAAGAGAAGGCAATCTGTAACTGATATTTGCAATAGCATACATATTTTATTACTGTAAAATTAAGGAACACATTGAAAAATGCAACTAGGTTTGCTCTCCACTATGCAGTAAGACTTCAAGATTCATAACAAACAAAAAAACAAACATCACCTGATCCCCTAAAAAACACAAAACTTGGTGACACTCTTAAAAAGAATGGTTAATGGAAATGGTACAGATATATAAGCACCTTAAAATATGATCCACCTCAGATAACGTTACCAGTCTTAGATTCTGAATGCTCACTTAAATGTAGTAAGGGTCTCCGATCAGAACGATTTGCCAGATCTGTCTCACAGAAGTAAAAACTGAGTAAAACCAGATGATGGAGTGTAAATCTCTTGGAAAATCTGCTGTTCTAAAAAGAGTGGGCCATTTGCTGTTATAAATTGTATTATTCACATTTTGGCTGGTGTAAACAACATCCCTCCCTAACAAAGTCATCCTATTTATATCCTACTCTGTATAACATTACTTCTGCATTATTCTTGTTCACTGAAAATCCAGGAGATCATGGGGTCAAAACTAACAAACTTCAATTCAGTCAATCAAGTTAAGTACTGTCCTAACTCTCAGGGCCTGAATGACTTCGCTACACAAGAGCTGAATCAAAGCCATCATGTCTGTGCTCGTGTTTCATAATTCAGCAGCTGACAAAATTAATTGTTTGTGTGAACATAATTCTACAGTGAATCTTATATGTTTTGACAAGTGCTAGTTAGAAATTCTAAACTTTTCCACTGATTGTTGTCAACCTTATTTTTCTTGTTCATTACAATTCTCTTAAGTCTATACAGAATCTTTTATAGCTTTTAACTTCACTTTGTTTAGCCTATGACTTTATATATATGAAAATTCTATGACTTATAGAAATTATCAGTCAAATCAAAGATCCATCAGTCCTATCACATCAATATCAGTAATTATTTGGATTTTCTTAAATACAATGATTTCTTTGTGTACAAAACAACTGATTATATAGCTATATTCTTATTTACAATTCTAGTCACACATTTGTCAATTCTAAAAAATTCAGGTAATAGGAATTTGACAGATTTTTAATATTGTGCCAAAATGTGTGTTTTGTGGGTTTTATTTTGTTTTGTTGTTTTTGTTTGTTTGTTTGTTTTGTTTTCTTGGCTGGGTTGGTTTTGGGTTTTTTCTTTTTTTTTTTTTCTCTTTTCTCTTGTTTTTTCTGAAAGTAAGATAAAGTGAGATACATCCAATCTAAAGAGAAAAACAATTGACAATTCCAGAGATTTAAAAAAAAAAAAAATAGAACTGTATTATTCAAATGTGAACTCATTTGGAAAAATATATCTCTTACCCTAAAAAAAAAATTTTTTTGAACAAAAATTTCCAACATACTTATAAAAATAAATCTATGATATTTAATGGATATAAATTTAGCTACTTTCATTTTTTTTATGCTCTCACCACATCTACAAGATTTCTGTTGTCTATGAGCAATACAACTAACACACAGTGAATATGACACACTGAATTTCTTATGTCTAAAGAGAAATACTTCAAATACTTCTGTATATATATTTGTACCCTTTTTACTTAGTATAAGACTTTTTTTTTAGTATGCACTCTGCAGTTAATATAATACAGTGATCAAGGTTTTGAATCAGAAGCTGGTGATTGATTTTGTTCCTTGCAAGACTCCACCTTAGATAACACCTTGCACCAACATTTTATGCCTTCCTTTTGAAACTACAAATGTTGAACGATTCTTCCATTATTATCTATTAAGTGTACAGGTAGATGTAATCACAGTTTCACTCTTGACCAGAAAAGATGTGATTCTCCTAGCATTGTTTATTAACTTAATGCCAGAACTGGTCTTAGAGCTCAGAACGGTTGCACTATGCTCCAGCTGATAAATTACACTTCCTCTCAAAGTCTCCTTTACTGAAGCAGGGAGAGTTTCAAGGTCAAAGTATGTACAAAATACATCAGAAGTCCATTTAGATATTGGGGTAGAAGAAAAGTAATACACCAGTTTTCTATACACAGCAGTGAAAGAAGAACTGTTTTATGTGTAAGGAGTTATTTTTACTTATCTTCATAGAAAGCATAAAGTTATGTATATAGAAGGAAGAACTACATCTCAGCAATGATACTCCGCCCATTGACTATTACTCACAGAGTACATTTTCTACATGACAGTTATAGAAATTAATTATATGATAGTATTACTGGTTATTTATTAGTGGTAACTGTTTCCAAAAATATTCTCAGAAATTTCTAAGGATTTTTAATTTTTAAAATTATTATTTTAAGATTAAGAATGTCAAATTAGCAATGTAAATGCATCACGGATTAAAGTCATCAATAGCAAGTTAACAGTTCCCAAAACCAGAGAGGTTTTCATCTACAGATCATGGGTCTACAGAGATTTTACAAGGATCAGATTTAGGAGATTTTAAAAATATTTAATCAATATGCAGAATTTCAAATGACTGTCAATAACATCTGTGAAGGGCAAACCCTTTTGAAAACATTATTACAATGAAAAGACACACAGATATTTCAAGCTAAGCTAATTCAAACAGTATTTGCCATAGTCATTGTTCGAGTAAGTATGTCCCTTCAGGAATGAGCACAGTGAGTTAAATACCTGTTACCTCTTTAATATGCAGTTGCTTTGATTCTGATCTGAAAAACTCCGTTTCAGTCTAGAAAATGTATAGGTAATGAGTAAATTACAACCAGTTACTATAGAAATATAATAAAACTGGCTTTTATCAAACTTTCAAACAGCTAGGGCATGTTACATTAACAAACATAACATCCCACAATCTGGATTTTTGTGTCATAAAAGACTACAGAGAATTTTCCACAAATTCTAGAAGATGTTGAGTAAGGACCAATATCAGCTTTTCTCCATCTTGATTTTCCATTACTTTCCTATTATCAAAGGAATAAATAATATTGTAAAATACTTGGCTTTTTTAATGAAACACTTTTCTGCTGTAAGGAGACACTAGCTAAGAGAAAAAAGATTACACTGATTCTGTGTAAAATATGAATTCATGTGAAATTAGGGGAGAATAAAATATTTCTCAATAATTAAGGATTACTTCAGTCTACAGTTTATTTTAATTTGCTTCCTGAACAAAGCTGATTGTCAAAAGCACACATCTGAGAAGAAAATGGTGAGAGAATGAACAGGGACCTAACACAGCACCTTGCTTCCTGCTGCAAAATTAACTCCTGTGGACTGTGAAAAAGTGGAGTTAACTTTTTTTCATAGCATGAGCTAAGTATCTAGAAGGCCCAGGAGGACTAACTGAAAGCATTACAGGGAAAAAGAGAGCTGAGCACAAATCCATACAAACACTTCTTTAATCCTTAGGACTTTGACCTTGTTCCTAATGTCACAGCCAAGTCATGCTAAAGATATTTTTTAGCTAGTAATAGCTCTGGAAAAAACATGCTGAGTGACTACAGCATTAACCGCTCCTAAACTAGTCTGCACAGCTATGTGTTTCTTGTTACCTTCAGCTTTCTTGGAAAAACATATTGACCTGGTGAGTGATTAAAAAAGGCTCCAGTACCCTAAGATCCTATGGGATAGTGTGTTCAGAAATTGCTTTTCACTCAAGCCAGGCTGCAGGGAAAACAGACAGTCAAAACAATTTCATTGAAATAATAAAAGAATACAATGTTCATTTATAACATCAAATATGGTCATCATGGTTCTAAAGGCTTATAAGAGCTACTTGTCAAAAATAACTGTTATATACACATATATACAAAATATTATATATATATATATATATATATATATATATCTTCTTGATCCCTAGATGAAATGTATCAGACATTTCTCTCTTTTCCAGTATCATTCAGGAGAGAAGCTAGAGACTTCTGCAAAAAAGTATTTTTACTTCTTTTTTCACAACTCCTCTGCATTCAGTTTTTGTAGGAACAAAACTAGCAAAGATGGTTTATTTTGTACTTTCATTAATGTTTAAAGTCTGTTCATGGATCCATTACTGCTTAAACTCCATCCTCATACTTTCTGCCTTCCAGCAACAAATGATTCTTAGGAAGACAGTTTCATCTTCTACTTCTGAACTTCACCTCTTTGGAGTGTAACTGTTAATGTTACTTAAGCAGCTCAGTTCTTCCTTCTGCTTGACTGAGCTACTAATACCTTGTATATTATGACTGAGATAAGGTAGTAGGCACCTTTCACAATGAAGTTGTTTAGACGCTTTCTAATGGGATACTGAATTTGCTTTAATTCTCTATGATAGGTCTTCAATCTCAACAACAAACTCCAAACCAGGATGTAACTGTATGTAACAAGGGCTTGGTAGATTTGAGCAGGGAAGAGCTTATTGAGTTTCTGGCATTACTACTTCCTATGTTCAAGTCTCAGGCCATTACTCCTTGTCCTGTTGCTACACAGGACAAGTCCTGTTGCTACAATTCTAATTTATGTGACCAGAAGAAGTAATATTGCAGACTCTAAACAAAACATATGGGCATTGTTGCCTACAGGTTGCATAAACTTCTTATCAAGGATAGTTGAAACATGTTACTGAAGTATTAGAGGGTAGAACCAGCTCTTAAAATGAGGGATCACAGTAATTTTAAAGGTCTTAATTACAGTGAGAAAATAGGGAGAAATGTCTAAATAAGGGAAAGAGCACACATCTTAATTTCAGCTTAAGATTTCATTCTGGAATGACGAATTTAGAAAGGTACATATATTTTTTATATTTATAGTCAAGCAAGGTAAAGACACTTTATGTAGTTTATTTGGCTTATGCATGTTTCAAGATGAAAATTAGATTCAAATTTCAAAATTGTCAATCCCAGAGGAAAAGAATCTCTAATAACTTCTGACTCGTACGTACAAACATGATCAGAATATTTTTGCTACCTTTGGATATTCAATGTAAAACAAACAAAACCTTTCAGACATTCAGGAATAGCTTCTATTAATCTTGATAAAGTTTTATGAAAGTTTTAAAATTAATGATAGTCAAAATGGAAATGACTGGTGATTTTTTGGTGTCTCCATTTTTAGATATTCTCCTAGCAAGAAAGAAAAAAACTTTAGGGGATATGAAAATGCTGAATCCCCACTTCAGATAGCCTCCCATGTAGTATGCAACCACTGAGAAGCCCAGGAATCTCTAATAGGACTTTTTTACTTTTGTACAGATGACATTCAAACAATTCACTAAACCTCAGACACAATGTATTTATTAATACTTCATTCATCCTGTTACGTCTGGCTACTTCTTCTGGTTGCAAGGAATCACAGATTTGTTACTCTGGCGTTTGTATTCTCCAAGCTATAATAATGCTCTTCTGTAACAGCCTGAGTGGACTAGATATCAAGGTACATTTTCTCCTGGAGGAAATCAGTTCGCCATTTCTGATTTATACCAGAATAAGCCCCGAAAACAGGATGCATAATAATTACTACTCTTCCTCTACTTATGGTATCTGTTACTTTATTTACAGAAGAAAAGCAGCTGAGTCTGACACAAGTTGTCTTTGACAAATCTGTTATTTGCTGCTCGTCTGCTTGTTACCTTCCATCTACTTAAAAATAATTGTATTATGTGTCTATTTTTTTTTCTCCTGGGGGTTTCATTTTAAGCTGTCTAGTCTTAGAAGAGTGGCACGATTTCACTGCTTTCCACTTCATCATATCCATCTAAAAAATTCTGAAATATAAGTACTAACAGTTCTCAGTCTACATAAATTATTTCTTCCAATATCTGAAGATTAAACTCATAATTCCAAGCTGAATTGAAATTATCCATACAAGAACATACTTTAATCCATTTTTTTCCTATTTCAATACAAAAAAAAAAAAAATCATGATTTTTCTCTTGGTATTTCTACTGCTCAGTACCTTATTCTATTGGCAGATTTAGTGAAAACTAGCACCAGTGAACACCAAACACAATTTACTTTCTTTTGCACTCAGTTCTAAATGTTGAATTCTAGTACCAATATTGAAATCCCACACTACACTTACCTCTTTATATTCTAAATTCTATATTCTATATTCTATTCACCAGAACCATGAAATCATTGAAAATATTATTTTGCTTTCAAATTTTCATTTCGTTTATTACCTTCATCTCTACAAACGCTGACATGGTCAGTTTTCAATAGCTATTAACAGATGTTAAATCAGGATTTTGCATAACCAAATTATAGGCTAGATTACAATCTTATGAACTTCAAAATAACAGATCTTGGTTCAACTAAGTTTTGCTCACAGAGAATATCTTAAGATGGGAAAGAGAGTCATAGTGTCAGATATTTTATGTATGTAGAGTTTCCTTTTGAACTACCTTCCATTCAGTATGCGGAATAATTAATTCCAACAGGAACCAGTGACACCAAGTAGACATGCATACATTATTTTTGTCATTGCAGGATTTTCTCATGATTATTAACTTCTGACTGCAGTCTGACCATCATAGTATCACACCAACAAAGGGAACTTGCTTTTTCCTGTTGTGTGCCAGAGTTCTCATGTGCAGGCAATTAGACATGTAAGAATTGTACAGACTGTCTTTACAATAGTGCCATGCTGATCAGACATGCTGACTTGCAGTAGCAGTTGGGAACAGACTCCCCTACTGGGTAGACTTAAAATGATATATAAAGAAAGCTTAGAGCTTTACAGGTTGATCTGGACAGACAGTTGTAAATTATTTATGTGATTAAAACTGTGCTCTTGCAAAAAGAATATAAATTACCCAAAATGTGTAAAAGCAAAACTCATTCATTTTATTCAACTCAGCAGCCTAAAAATATGTAAAGGAAAAAGAAAAAAGAAGTCTTCCAGCACAGGGAAACTACAAAGCATATCTGAAAGCAAAAGATGCTCAGCCCTCCCTCAAATAGCATCCCTTATTGGGGTAAAAACAGGATCTGTACAAACATAGCAAAGAGGGTACATCAGAGCTTATGTCCACTGCCTATAATCTATTCTTACGACATTCCTCCCTTCAGCATCAATCATAGGACCATCCCTCAGAAATTATACATCTATTTGTGTCACCTTCAGGTCCTGTGAGGGAGTAAGACCAGTCCTCTCCTCAAACTGGTGTACCAAGCAGTTACTGTGTTCAAAAGGACTTTTACATTAAACATGCATATTCTGCCTTTTCAAATTTCCTGTAATATGATCATCATCTAATAACTGGAATATCTGTAATTTTTCAGCTTTACTACTTGCTTACTTTTTTAACCTGCTCACTCATCCATCACACCTTTTCACTGGGCAGAAAGTTTTTTTATGATACTCCATCATCATCTGTGTGCCTATTATCCATTTAAATGAACCTGTTCACCACTGTGTGATACTGTGCTCCTTGACCGATGGTATAATCAGCAGTATCTCTCTTCTAGTTAACGTGCCTCATCTGCTAACAATTCTCTCTTTTATAACAGGTAAGGGGTCAATCCACCTCACCACCAAATTAGGTAGGACTAGTTACTCAAAATTTATTACAGTCATAGACCCAGCAGAGCATATGGGGGTATGTTTGCATTCTTCCTTCATTTTCTAGGTCAGGCTTGTTTAACTCGGAGAATACAATGCTTACATGAATAAAATGTCCATTTAAATTAAGACTAACTGTACACTTAGTACTATGACATTATTACTGCAACTTGATTTTCAGCCAGCTTACTAACCTAATTGTAATTTATAGACAAGAAGGTCCAACTTATATTCCGAAAAAAACCCCATCTCTTTGGTATTCTCTTACAAAAACTGAGTTAATTTAAACTTCTGGGTAGTAAGATGACTTCCAGTATCAGCATATTCCTAGTTCATTTTCTTTTACATGGCATGCTTTTCAGACTTAAATGTTCTCCTGCTTACTTTTCTGAAAAGGTAAAAGTCTCAGCTTGATAACCACATTATGTTCATGCTGCAACATCAAAAATAATTTCTTTGCTTAGAATTCTACTTTAACACTTCTGGACTGGAGGCTCAGAACTGACAAGTGTAATTAAAGCTCTGCTTTAAAATACTTCTCAGTGCTTATTGGTAGTGAGAAGCACTTCTTCCACTGTCTGAGTGTTCTGACAGCTGTGCTCTGTGAAATCAGGTTAGTTTTCTCTTAACAGGTGCAAAATAAAGATTTCTACTTTTGTTGGAAGTGTAACAAGCAGTAAAAATGCCACTGGGCACGAAACCAAACTACTGAAAAAGAACACATCACACAATAATTCAGTGTCACAAAAAAAATAAATAAAAAGGCAATTGTACTGTACTTTCACTGTATCACCTACGATACATACCCATCCCTGATGTATTTCTTAAGGTTTATCATATTGTGATAATTCCATATTGTATATATTTGATAAAGTAATGGATCTGGGGAAAAGAGGACATCCAATACCCTGAACCTACTTTGGGCTGCATCAATATATTTGATCAATTACTTTGAAAAAATTCCTCATGAATATGGAAGGATAGGAATAAATGAAGTCACACACCCCAAAAAACATGAAATAACAGTATTGAAAATGGAGGTTACAGAACAAAGAGCACTGCTAGAGTTCCTTGAGGAATGGTCTCATGGTTTAATGAGTATTTTCATTAATGATCTTTGACACAATTAGTAGGAACATGCTAATGAAATTTGTCACTGAAGTAAATCTCAGAGACATTATCAATACCAGAGAAGATTAAGATAAACACAGAGGAAGCAAGGGATGACCTTGAGAGCTTTCAATACAACTTAAATGAAATTCAGCAATAGGAAAAGAAAAAAAGGAAACAAAAGTCAAGGGACTTAAACCAAGGATCCTTGCTACAAAATCTGTTTGAAATAGAAAGGGAGAAAAGGACCAGAGAATTCTGTAAGTTACAGCATGGCTACAACATGACACACCTGCAAAAGTGCAAAAAGGATAAAATTTTCCAGAAGACCTAGTTAAATATTGGGATTATTATATAATTTTTTTGCTTGCACCACTGCAAGTCCACTGTACTGGACTTGGTTGAAAAGAAGAATTCAGTCTGAACAAGTGAATAGAAGGCTGTGATCATCATGATCATATGTAGTCAATCCAAACCAGAACCAAATGTCTTTTCTTTTGTCCTTTTGTCCTTTTGTCCTTTTGTCCCTTTTCCCTTTTTTCCTTTTTTGTCTTTTTCTTTTTTCCTTTTTTCGTTTTTTCTTTTTTCTTTTCTCTTTTTCTTTTTCTTTTTTTCCTTTTTTCCTTTTGTTTTTTCTTTTTCTTTTTTCTTTTTTCTGAAAGTTAGTGGATCTGCAAGTCCACTATTAATTCCTGCAACAGTTAGTAGAAACCACAGAATACCCTAAGCTGGAAGGGGCCCATGAAAATCATCAAGTCTAACTCCCAGCTTCACAAAGAACACCTAACATTCAAACCCAATTCAAACCTAAGAGCACTGTGCAAATGCCTTCTGACCTCCATTAGCTTGGGGCTGTGCCCACTGCCCTGGGCAGCCTGTTCTGTACCCACTGCCCTCTGGAGCATAACCTGTCCCTGATTCTCCCCTACAAATCCCAATGCCATTCACTCACGCCTCACCGCTGTCACAGAGCAGAGCTCAGTGCTGCCCCTCTGCTCCCTGTGAGAGCTGCAAGCCACCATGAGGCCTTCCCTCAGCCTGCTCTGCTGTGGTTTGAGCACACCAGGGGACCTCAGCTGCTCTTCATATGTCTTGCCCTTTGGACATCCGGAAACTGAAAACAGATGTCCTGTGAAGCTGTAGTGGTTGATATGACATCTAGCTAAATCTGAAATTGGATTTCAAATTGTTGCACTGCTCTTAGTTGTTCTGTGAACAGATAGACTTCATCAGAATTGGTCTATAGCTCATTGACTCACTGCTAATGTCAGCTGTTGCTTCACTAATCCTACAGCTCCAATTTTGCAGCTCACTTGTGTGCTGCCCTTTTACTGGTCACTTAATCTCAGGTTCATTCAGAGGTTTTCAGTCCAGATAGATAAATAAATACATTCCGCACGTGAAAAGGTGAGTGGCAGAAAGAGGCACTGACCTCTGGCTCATATACCTTTCATAATCCTATTAATTAAAACCTAGAAGACAAGCTTTTGCTTGAAAAAAAAAAAAACTTTCACCTTTATCAGCATTTAATTATGTCCTCAGCCATTCAAAAGAATATTCTTCCAGTTTTCAACAATTTATACAAAGCTTCTGTACACTAACCTTACAATAGAAGCACAGAAAAATTATGAGTATTCTGACATTGCTCCAGTTGGTGAATCAGTGAGAGAGCAGAATTAACGAAATCCTGAAGTATGCATTATCAACACAGGTACATACCCAACATTTTGAAAGATAAGGGATTTTACCTATACTCAGACAGATAGGCAAGATAGTTTTCACAGCCAAGAGCCTTTTGTGGATCATGCCTTTGTTGCCCCTGTTTCCTATTTAAAATCATAACAACACTTGCTTGAATGATGCCAGAACCATGATAGTATTGCATTCAGGTAAAGATGTTTGTTTTTGTTTTCCTTTGGAGGATGCTGAACTGTTCAAAGAAACAAACATAAGAACAAATCACAACACAGCTCTAGACCCAGGAATAATAATTCTTTCCTATGGTAGAAGATTATAATTTATGTCGCTAGTTGTGATCCATGATATAGCTGATGAAATTGGAAGGACCTTTTAATTCATATTAATTTTTTTTTTCATGTTTACTGGAAATAATAGGAACCCACAAGCCAAACAGTAAGTTGCATGACAAAGCTTAGGGGTAGTCTGAGGATTTCACTAGGTTTCATTGTAGGTGCAGGTCCTGCTCCAAACTAGCCATGCCGTACATCCTCAGGCACACGCTTGGGTGCAAACTTGTGCACAGTAAGGGCAAAAACTAGTTAGCATTAGTACAATTCTCCAAAACTCGACCTTTCAGAGAGGAGGAGAGGAACAGGCAGCTGCTCTTAACCTCTTTAGATGCCATATAGTGCTAAGTACTCTGTTAAAAAAAGAAGAGTGAGAGAGAGAAAGGAAAGACTCACCTCAAGTTGTTCATAGTTCTGAGTTCTACAATATTAAAAAAAGATTCTAAAGTACTTGGAATCATCCAGAGCAGAAAAGCTGGTAAAGGGGCCGGAAGGTATGAACTATGAGGAAAAGCTAAAGAAACTTGGGTTTTATTGTTTGGAGAAGAGGCTGAGAGGTGACCTCACTGCTCTCTTCAGCTCCTTGAGGAGGGGAAGCAGGGCTGGACTCTGCTCCTGGAACCGATGGCAGGATGGGAACTGCACAGAGCTGTGCCAGAGAAGGGTCAGACTAAGCAGTAGAAATGTTTCAATACTCTGCTGGTGATCAGACACGAGAGCAGGCTTCCTAGAGAGGTGGCTGATACCCCATGGCTGTCAGTGTTCAAAGCGGTATCACATTACACTTTTACTTCTGGTTAGTTCTGAAGTGGTTCGGCAGTTGGACTAGATGATATTTGTAGGTCCCTTCAAACTCGATTATTCTGTATATAGCAGCAGTTGTGGGTTTGGTTGGGACACCCAGAAATAAAGAGAAGGGTAGTTGTCCTGAAGTAGCAGTGAAAACAAAAAGATCTCTGAGACAAAAACAAGCTTGCAAAGTGTGGAAATAAAAAGCCTTACTGAATATAGATATTAAAAAAAGGATCATGAGTCTTTTTCTCCACCACACTCCCTTCCCATGGCATTTGGAGAAAAAAATTGCTTTCTATTCACATAACCGACTTGACACTTAAAAATACTTGATTGAGATCATCAATTCTTTCACCTCTGAAAAACAATCCAGAAAAATACAAAGTAGATTGTAAGCCCAGTGCTCAATAGGTAAGAAATATTGCAGACGGGACTGGTAAGATCACCTCATCTACCATTTGCTGTTTCTCAAATATATTCCGAACAGTGGCTGCACCTGCAGAAATTTTCCATTCTGAAAGGCTGACTCAGATTCAATATTTCTGCTGATGTTTCCAGACAGAAAAAAAAATAATCCATTGTTTCCAAGAGAAAACAATGTCTTTTATAAACAATACCTTTTAAACAAAACAATATCTTTTATATTTTTCTTTGAAAAATTAGGTCTGGTGTTCTTTCTAAGATCAACCTAGGATCTCCAGTATTTCAGTGTAGGTTCTGGTGGTGAACTTGATGATGTTGATGAACTTGTTTGTCTGGATAGGGTCCTTTGTCCTACTAGAACAGAAATGAGAGAAAGGAAAGGAAAGATGTCAGCATGGCTAAAAGGAAACTACAACCCAGATGGTTAAAGGGAATATTGGACTGTTTGTAAATTGATGCTCCAGCATATGATTTGCAGAGAGGCTAATCCTTTACAGCTGCATTAGGAATTCTGAAAGCTGTTCTTGTCTGAACTGAATACTATATAGCATTAAGTATTGAAGGTTTTGCAACCTAAATCAACCAATTCAAATTAGTGAAGATTCAGTCCTTGCTTACTTTATGCAACAGATCTTCAACTGCAACACTGGGACATAATCTCCCTTCATAACATTAGTGTAAAAGTGGCTTCATATTTCTGAAACCCATGGATATAACTGCAATGAATGCCATAGCCAAGATGTTGAAAGACTTAATATTCCTTTATTCACAGATAGATCTGAGGACATCACTGAAGAACGAGATCTATAGGTCAGGAGAAAGCTGAGGTTTTTAAAACTCCATTGTAATCTTAACTCTGGCATCTCTAGCTTTCAAGCGTTAGTCTTCACAGCCTTGAAAACATTCTCTCTTTTTTTTTTTTTTGTCTGTAATAAATATAGAAAGAGACAGAGGTTAAAATGTGTATAATTTATCTAAAAGCAGTCATTGTGTTCCCTCCCTTTTGCCTCTGGAGTGATGTCCCCGAACACTTAGGTAAAGCTAATAAAAGGGATATCTTTTATCACTCACTGCAGAAAACACAACTGTATATTTATAAAGCACAAAATATGAATTCTTTACCTGATGGAACACAGTGACCTCTGAAGAATAATGCTATCTATCTTGCTAATACATTTTAAGCACACATGCATGGAAGAAAAAACAAGAATTGTACAAAACCTTAATCGAGTGCATTTACATTAAATATGTAGCAAAAAAAGTATTCATAAGTCTTTAAATTTTACTTACAAAAAAAAAAAAAAAAAAAAAAAAATTCCTTAA
>VXAB01011680.1:46091-64492 GCA_013399175.1 Odontophorus gujanensis
AAAAAAAAAAAAAAAGAAATTCCTTAAGTTTTCCTACATATTTCAAACACCTATAGACATTGAGGTTGAAAATTTACTCCAAATCTTTCTTACTTATTTTCTCCCTACAGATATTTACAACATAAATATTTATATTCTAAAAGTGTGTACTTTAAACACTTTCCTGATGCATAATAAATGCAGTGTGTTTTCAACTTCTACCCCAGTTCTAACACTGTCCTAGGCAGAAAGAGTTTGATTAAAAGAAATTAAGTTTTTAGACTAAGTCTGTATATTTGTGGGGAATGCTATATAATTGGAAGACATTCAATAGACCTGATTTCAGTGTATACTATTTTTATAGTCAGCTAAATTGAATAATTCAGCTCATTAATTAGCTTATGCTTAATTGAAGGATATAGTACACTTATGGCTCCTAAAGTAGCACTTGTTCAGTTGTTGAGTATATATCTTCAAACAGTTGTGTTAAAAGAAAACTCCCATACTGTAAGGGAAACTTCAGATTTATGAAGACATTTTTAATGGTGCAAGTAAGAAAGCAACAAATCAGGCAGGCACAGTCAATTAGACCTGCTAGGAGGAGTTCTGGAGCCTGGGATTTTTTTTGTAATGTGAACATAGTTTTTAAAACATTTCTGCTTGTAGCCTACCTCAAGAACGAGATTTATTTTCCAATAAATTAAATGAGTTAGCAAGGGAGTAAGAGGTAAATAAAGATAACAGGGGCAATTATTACCCAGGAGAAACAACAAAACAAATCGTGAAGAAAGTCATAACCAATGCCAAGGCTCAGAGGCTGAAAAAATTTATTCACTGAAATGATTTTCATATCTGTGATGAATCTTAATCTCTCTGAACTGTCGACACAGATAATAGGGCTGTGGAATAGTAGAGAGTCAGTAGATTAGCAGAATGTCCGAGTTGGAGAAGATAGGAAAATCAGAAAATGAAACCAAGATCAAATTTTTGTTAAATTGTTATTGATGCAGCAAGTTAAAATGACCTGATTCAGAGGAAATGTTAGTTAATATATGAAAATTCAAGTACTCCCCGGCTAGGCTCTCCAAAAGTGCTGGGCAAAGGCTCCCACTTGTGTGAAGTCTTGGCTTAAGCTCACAGTATATATACATCATAAAAAAATAGCATGCAGGGAATCAAGTTTCTGATAACTATAATGTCAGAAAATCACACTTAAAATAAAATAAAATATTAATTTATAAATAAAAGCTAAACCACGTAAAACTTAGTACCCTCATATTGTTACCTTACAAGGAACGCACCACACTAGAATTTTCTTTTATTCCATTAGCTGTTACTAGTTTGATGGAAGCTGTACACATCGCATAAATCCTCCCTATTTCAGTAAATCAGGACTAGCACTTAACCTAATTTTGCAAAGTGCTCTAAGATCTAATGGCAGAATTCTGAGATAGGAGCTCAGGACTATGGTAAATATGAGATTTTGACATATAAAAATGATTATGTTTTTAATGGAACTACAAAATATAATTAACCCTGAAGCTCTATATTATGTGATAGAAGTGATAAAGATTGTGACAAATTATCTTTTTAATTGTGTCTTCTATCATAATTTTGTTTTTATAAATATGCTACAAAACTCAATAATGTTTTCCCTAATGTTAAATTTATAAAGCTCTAGAAAGAATTTTTTTTTTTATTTTGTCTTAAGCCAAGAAAATAAATTATATTATGAAAGACTTTGAGGAACTTTGAGATTGCGGAGCACTGTTGAATACTTTGAACTGTGAGCAAAGAGGCACTTTAATGCTATTTAAAACTTGAATGCTATTTAAGAGTAGAACAAAGCAACAACAACAACAAAAATATGATTTGATGGCAGAAAAGTATAATTGGGAAAATGTTAATAATTGCTGTGGTGCTAATTTGAGAATTCGACTGTCAGTTTTTCACATAATTCACTTTACCCAACTGTGGTTGGGCAAAGTTAAAGTTAAGCAAAATATTCTCAGAATAGTTATTAACTTATGATTATTCTACAAATAATGTCTACTTTCTCATTAATTTTATAATTTTCTTGCTAGATAAGTCCTGTCTAGTACCAGCCTGTACATCTAATTTGGTTAATTAATATTAGATTCTACCACCAAGCACCTAAACCTGGGGGACCTGGTGGCAATCCCATACATTGTAAATGGAGGTGATAAAAACATTAAATATATTTTCCATATCTTGTGTGTTTGTGCGTGAGTGTGGCCTTCTGCCACACTTGCTTCACCTCCTACACATGGCAGCGGACTCCAGAGTAATGGACCTTGATGGACCTTGAATAATACTAGCTCTTGTGAATTCCTTTGCCCTTCAGAATAGCAGTGAATTATATCATGATCATCATATGCCTGTTCAACCTTTAGTTCACATACTTGAGTTCAGTGTCTTTAGTCTACTACTCACCTTCTACACTTCTCCTAGGGTTTAAAACTCCAGAGTGTCATGGTCAGTACAGCAAGGGCTGCCTCTGATCTTCATAGCCATAATTCTTCCTCATCATGTCTGGCAGGTTCAGCACAAAATATATCCTAGTCAGCCCATTCAATACCTGAGTAAAAACTAATGCAAACTCCATAAATCTAGATGTCTGGCATTCCAATATATTGCTTTCCAGGAGATGTCGAAGTGCCTAATGTTCCCCATGAGAACCAGCTCTGCAATCATGAAACTTTTTCCAGTTAAAAAAGCCTTCGTTCACATCCTCTTTCTCTTGCTGAGGTGGTCTGTAGTAGACACTCACTATTCTCATTGTTGTCCTCCAACATAAACTCCGTGAATCTGAGCCTTTTCCCATTCCCTTTCCCTTCCCCTTCCCTTTTTCCTCTTAGAAGCCCTTACCCTTTGTCTTCTTCCCCTGCCTGAGACTCATCCATCTCTCACAGCATTTCTGTTGTACAACACGCAACCTCATTCCATAATTCCAGTAACATCATAGCTCTTCAACTGCTCAGGGACCTCTCAGTTTGTCCATTTCTTTCACGTATTGCATGCGTGTATGTAAAAACATTTCAGATTGGCTTCTGTTCATTCCATACTCACTCAACTTGAAAGAATATGAGAGATGGCCAAGTCATTCCTTCCCATGACTACTTTCTCTCCCCAGCATTCTCCTAATCATTTATTAAGTATTTCAGTTAAGTTAATTTAAGCTTTCTTCAGTAAATCAGTAATTCAGTTGGCAAAGATACTCTTGTTGCACTTCATCAGGTGGATTCTACGTCTCCCCAGCAATACTCATTCTTTGGAGAGGGTTCAAGAAGAACCCAAAGAGACCTGCTGTCAGAAACAACCATGAGGTGTAGAACTGATCTACACCTCAACTTCTATGTCCTTCACTTGTCCCGAAAAGTCCTCTTGTCAGAATCTTCACTGATCATATCACAGTGTCTGTATGGAGAAACAGTAAAGAGCATCAGACTGGGCACTGAATATGACAATAAGTCAGATGTGCCATTCATCTATTCAAGTGTTATCAGTATACGTCATGGTTTTATGATTTTTGGTACTGGTATTCCACATCATAACATCATGTAGTGCATTTAGAGTTAAAGAGTTAAGGTTCCAGCTCCATGGATCATCGATAGTTCCAGGTATACCTGTATCAGAAGAGAAGAAGAACTACATTCCCCAGAGGACTTTGCGATGCTTTGCGTTCTTACGTATTTACGCTCAGAGGGAAAGATAAAAACTGTCTGCGGTCACGGGACACTCTCTTTCCTTTGGGATCGACTCAGCAGTGGGTGCTCGCTGCCGTCTCGCCTTCAGCGTTAGCGTAAGGCCTTCGGTTTATCGGACACTCTCTCTTGCTCATTTTATTTGATTTATTAGCTTTAATTCCAATTATATTGCATTATATTGTGTTATTTTGCTTTCCGATATCTATTTAGTAAATTAGCTTTCCTCCTCAGATCGTTACCGCTGTTTTGTTTCTAGGCCCATCTCCCTGTTCCCTTTTTCCTTTCCCCCTTCCCCTTTCCTGGGGCGTGGGTCTGTGGGTCCCCCGCACCAATCGTCACGGTACCGAGCCGAACCTGCCTGTAAACCGTTGACAGTATATTATTCTTTCCATAAATCCATATAGATTTCCACAAGTTTTGTGGACCCTTTTGTCTGGGTACAATCTCTTGCCCACTTCAATCATTCAAGCTAGATTTAAAATCACATACCTATTTTCTCTGGGTTTTTTTCTTCCAAAGAATTCCTGATCTACTCAGTAAATAAGGAAAAGAATCATAACTAACGTCGCAGCACTGTAGCTTATTTATTTATTTATTTATTTTTAACTCAATTACACTAACGCTCAGCAAAAGCTAAGCAAATCCTGATTTCTCAGTTAATGTGTTTTACTTTAAAATGGTAATTATTAATCATTTAGTGTTCAATCTCACAAGGTTGTGAATGGATATCTGCTGATAAACATCACTGAGCTACTCAGCTGCTGCTGATTTTGTTGCTATCACACTCCGAACCCTGTAAGACAAAGCAGATTATTTGGATCCCAAACACTTAGCAGCTGGGATTATGTCTGCTTTCTCCCACCCCACATCTACTACAGCAGAGAGGTGCCTGGTAGCATTTAATGAATGCTGAGGAAAAAAAGGACAGGGTATGCTTATCATCCTTAGTAGCATCATGTCCATGAGAGAGCTAAAAGGAACACCTGCCCCCAAGAAACACTCTGTGCAAATTGTCTCTTCAGGCATCTCCAGTAACTGACATGTACAGAAGTAATATCTTATTTGAGTGTTGTCCTTCTTCCCACATTATTAATCTCAGCTCCCAGTATGCACTCTCATGAAGAACAAAACCAGAAAAGCAAAAGCAGGGGAAGAAAATATAGGTAAAAAAAAAAAACCAACAACACAACAGCAACAACAAAAATCTCTCTTCCTTTCCATTAACAGTACTGTCAAGCAATACCAACATTGTACAAATCTCCTCATCTTTCCCATGCTGATGCCCATTGCCAACTCTCATCATTCATTTAATCCATGACACCTCTGCTTGTAGAACTGGGATACAGGATTTTCCCTACCTATGTAGGTGGAGAAGGCAAGCTGGAAACTCTCAAGATCACGCATAACAGCTTATTGGCCCATTGTTTTGACTCAGAAAGTTGCCTCAAAGAGAACATCTCTGCACTAATATGTCTGTGGAACAAAAGCAGATTGAATCTGTTCCTATATGTGCAAAGAGGTCCTGAGAGGTGAATACTTGCTGGCATAAGCAAAAGTAATGGATTGTGCAAAATTTCCGTATCATGTAGAAGATTGTAGCAGTGAAAGCTGCATCTACTCATTTTCTAAATTCAAAACAAAAGTAATCCAGTATTTGTCAAAAATAAAATATAATCATTCTAGGAAAAATTCAATGAAATACACCAAAGCTTGCACTCTGAAACAAAATATTGAACAACAGCAACAACAAAACACTAATTTTTGATTGAAATTGTATGCTAAATGTATAACATTTGTAATACAAGAACATATCCACAATTTTTAATTTCATTTTTCATTTTGAAATCTTTTTTTCTTACCCCAGAATTGAATCTAAATGAGCTTGTTCCTGGAGAAAGGGTCAGTTTTGAACAAAAGGTAATTTTCTGATGAAAAATATATATATATAAATCCTAGAGCAACTCTACTGAAATCCTTGATGTGACGGCACCATTGCCCAGATCATGCAAGACAAACTGGGCTCAGTCTGCTTCTGTAAATTGAATTAGATCTTCTGGCTCCTGATGTTTTTCTGATGCTTTCGATACAACCTGCTTCTAAGCTAGTGGACCAAATCCTGACTCATTATTAGTAGTGCTCTGCTAACAAGGAATCAAAGTTTGCTCTCACTGTTTACTATGGGCAGTGAAAAGGAAAAGGCCTTTCCATAAGATCATTTTTGCTAGATTTAGTCACCTTGTAAAGAAATTATTGCCTTCCTTTCAGTGCAGGCAGTTGACAGAGTGACCCTGTTTGGACAGGTACAGGGCTGAATCTGCTTACGATGCTTTTTCTACATGCCAGACTGAAGAGGCCTTTATTTTTCCAGCATTTACAGACTGAAGTATGACAGCGTCAAGGAAGAAGAAGAATTACTAAAGCCGAGTAATCCTTCCTTACAGCAGAGCAATCTCTTACAAACTGGTGCAGTCTTAACAGGAGGAGAGGAAACTGAGCTCTCTGAGGCACAGTTGTTGCAGTATTTCTGCCTGTTACACAACAGTGACTTAACAAGTCCCATTTTATCTAGCTGTGGATTTGATTTGTTGTTTTTTTTTTTGTTACTCAGATGTTATGGTGGATTTTTAATATTTATTTATTAATGGTCCCAAGTATAAGGTAGGCACACTCACATACAAATGGAAAGATAAGGGATCTTCCACAAAGAGCTTTTGGGGCCTACTTTGGATGAAAAACAAACTTAGCCTATTTCATATTGTATCCAAAGTATTTTTCAAAGCATCCCATCAATTTAAATCCTCTAGGTGTGGAATTAATAAGGATTAGATAGATTTAATAAACTGTGTAATCTTCAGAATGTGATAACATTGTTTAACACACCATTCTTTATAGCAATGATCTCTTTATCCATACTAATAGGAAATGCTAAAGTTTCTATTACCACACATTTCAGTCTGAAACTCTTTCAAAGGCAAAACTTTCCCTTAAAGAAGGCCAGAGAAATGACTTTGTGATTTCACTATTGGATTACTATTCACATTAAGCAAAATATACACCACTAATATACAAAACTTATTTTAAGCACTGTTTAAATATTACATAAGATTTTGCTTATTTTCATAAAAAAATGGAAAAATCATTCCCTCCACTGACATGGGAATCCTGAGGATTAGGAACCCTCAAGCATTTCTAAAGATATCAGATCTTTATTAGTTTTCACTTCACTCCTGGAGGAGAATTTGACAGTTGTCCCCAATTAGCACAGTCCAAAATTAATTTGCTTCAATCAACAACACTAAAAACCTCTACGAACACAACTAAAGACCTCATTTAAAGAGATTTTCAAGAACTAGAACAGAAAGTTAATTCTGCTAAAGTCAGAAGAAATACTATCTATTGATACTAAAATGCTTGTGCTCCACCCCCAGAAACACTTCTTGATCAAGACGAATAAAACAACCATTTTTACAGAAACTTTTACTTAATTTTTACTAATAAGGTCAGTATTCACTAAAAATATTGGCCTGGGTTTTATTATGAACCTTCTTATTTTTCTTCCATTTTTATCTGAAATCTCCCATCAAATCTTTAATTAACAGGAAAAGAGAGCTGATAATTGAAATGATCTTCCGGAGGTCAAGCAAATCCAGTGAGATTTAATAAAGGCTAAGAGCAGAGTTCTAGTCAAAGGAGTGTAATTTCCAATCAAACTGTTAGAAGATAATTTTAATGGCTTGAATTTGCAAACATTTAGGTAAGTATGTTAATAAACTTCACATATGCAACAAACCCTGTTGAGGGCAATAAAACTAGTCAGAGGTGAAATGATACAATTGTGAAGGTAGAAAAGTTGAGCAGCAGAGCTTTAAACAGCCAGGGAGCTCCCTAAGATCTGACAAAGTCATTGGAAGCCAGAGGTGCATAGGTGTCCAGCTGGGCACTGAATGCGCATACATATGTGAATGGGTAATCCTATAGTTTCAGCAATTCAGAATCTTTCTCTAGGATGTTGTATTTTTTTTTCTGTCTGGACAGAAAGCAGAACTTTTTGTAGGATCACACTTGTCATTTCCATCTATGCTACTTGCAATGCACACATTTCAAAATAAAAACTAACATCTTTACCAGTGTGTTTGTTTTAAGGGCAACCAGTGGAAACCAAATAATATGTTCAAAAACTCAAGCTGTTTCAAGGAGGAAAGGAAAATTCAGCTTGCCATCTTAGAACCATAGAATCATTAAGGTTGGAAAAAACCTCTAAGATCACCTAGTGCAACCTCAACCCACCCCCATCATGCCCACTAACCATGTCCCTATGTCCCTCAGTGCTGTGTCTCCACGGTTCTTGAACACCTCCAGGGGTGGTGATGCTGATGCTGTCACCTTCCTGGGCAACCTGTGTCAATGCCTCACCACAGTTTCTGAGAAGAAGTCTCTCTTAATCTACTTCTTAGAGCAAACATGGGAAACAGTGTGGCTACCAGAGATTCTGCAGACAAAAGTCCATCATTCATGTAAGCAGAAAATGCTTTTCTTTCCAAGATTTATTACCACTGTCCACAATTAAAAAATCATTGGAGGGTTCAGATCAAAAGTGTTAAATAGGAAGGAACATTTCTTTTTCCATTTGCTTCTTTTTTTTTTTTTATCTTACTGTGGTGGCCCATTTTTAGGCTACATTTAGCTTCACAGAGTTCTTTGCATTTCTGTTATTCACTGCAGAAATCAGTTTGCACAGCTTATGTTCACATTTTCCCTTCTTATTTCTTTATATGTGGTTGAAAGCACCACCTTCTGGCCAGTTCACACTGACATTTAAGCAGCAAGCAGCTGTAACTCCACATATGCTTTTACTTAACATATACCACATATATCACAGAAAAATGCACATTTTTGTTATTGCAAGAGTGATAGCTTAATACATGCAGTTACAGTAGAAAAAAATAGTATTAAATAGATTTGTTCAAAAATATATGATCTGATTTTTTTCTGTAATATTAAAATTATATAATAATATTAATATGAAATATTGATATGTAATTCAATATTAGAGTCCTGGGGAAAAAAATTGAGTAAAAATTGTCAGTGAATATCTTGGAAAATATTCACCTTCTCATTTTGTTTCCAGATGTTTGGTAAAAATGGTCCATCCCACAGAGTATGAATATATATATATATATTTTAATCTTAATATATGCAAGCATTTTTGAAATTGTTAAGATTAGTTTCATTTCTGAAGCATATGCAGGTGTGATTGGAACTGGTAGCTGAATTACACGTGCAGCATCTGCAATTGCAGTTGTTGTGTATCCTGCCACATTTCCATTAACTATCATAAAATCTGAAAAGAGGCTAACAATTTAAGACCTGTCACAGTATTATTAAGGGGTTATTTAGCAGAAACACATGGTGGAGATTAAGAAAATCGTTCTGCACTGCTCTGTGACTCATTCAGCTTCAGCCAATTGTTCTCCTCTTATTGCTTTTTTCATGTTTGATCTCTCTGTGGACCCAATCAAATCCTCTCACTTATGTTTCTGTAAAAGAAGATGGATCACATCTCTTCACTCATTTCCTAGGGAAAAAAAAAGTGTATCTTTTAACTTAGGTTCAACAAACATATCTTTTTGATTTCTGATTTATGATGTAGGCATACTTTTTAATGCTGGGATATTAATTAGCTGGAAAAGGCTGATTATTTATTCACTCATAACCGACTACACTTATTTTTCTCATACTTTTTATGTCAGTTATCTCGTATTTGTCTCACAAAATGCAATAATACATACACAAAAATCCTAGGTTTGCAAGATATTTTGTAGTAAGTTTTTAAAAATTGCCTTCTTGGCACAAGTAGCATGAACTCTGCAGCTTCTATTTTAAACATTCAGAGAAATAATTCAGATGCCGAGCTCTACAACAAAAATTCTCAGTGGTTTTAAATGGACAAGACTTCCATCTATTTGTTTCAAAATGTACAAGCTGGCACGGAATGCAGAACTGCTACAGAAACTGGGTTTCTTTATCTTTTTTTAGGCTGCAGGCATTTTGGGAGTATTGTGCAGCACATCCCACCACGTTCCAACTTGCTTGTTTTCTAAAGGCAAGTTCAGAATGATAAAAATCAGACCAGCAACTGGAGAGTATTAATGAGGCACAAGACATATCCAGTAACTCTTTGTAACCATCCTTGTTAAATCAAGGCATGACTTTCCAGGAGCTGTGCAATTATACCTCCTTTCCACTGAACACCTCATGTCTTGTTAATGCTTTTTGTTTGCAGCACCACTGCCCATTTATGTCCACCTGGTGATAATGGCACCTGGTTTGGTTTAAAGTAATACTGTAACCTTTCTACCAGAGTTGGAGAGCTGCAAATTGTGTCATGCCCAGGGGAGTTCCAAGGGAGTATCTTAACTTCACTATGGAGGCCACTCTGCTCAGTTAAAGAGGAGCAGCTTAAGGCTAATGCAGCAAGTGAAACTTGAATCACAATGAACTGGAAGTCAGTGGGAGCACACATTGTAGGATGCATTTCATTTGTGTCTGGTGAGGAATGTGAGCAGTCCTGCCTGGTGTTACAAGCTCAGAGTGACCCTGGTACAGCTCATGGCCATGGGGGTTATAATTCCTCATCAAGTATATAGCTCAGACCCAGACACCTATTTCTTCTAAATTTGCTCCGCTTCCTTTTGTAATGATTGACCAAGCACTACAATGTACTGTCAAATGTACAGAACAGATGGCCCACCATTTCTTCCACTTTCTCTACAATTTAATATCCCCTTTGCCTTCTGAAGTACTGCACTTCTCTGCTATAATCATAATGCCCAGTACTGAAAACACTAAGCAAAAGCACCTCAGCCAGTCACTGATATATATCCCAGTGATTTCTCATGAGAAACATGGAGCACTCATCTCCCAGAAACACTGAGCTTTCCTTTAAAAGCATGTTATAGAAACAGGCCCTGGAGAGTTATCATGCAATATATCTTCCTAAAGTAGCGATTAATTCACAGTAATTTACAGTGAGTTATTTGAATATATCTTTCACAATGGTGTGATAAAAGCTTGGCTTCATGTTGATTTTTGGATGGCATTGTGTCACCTGGTGCCTCCTTTTGATTTATATTATTTGTTCTTTTGTTTTCAGGATAAAGAAATCTGTGTCTGTGATGGGATGTTTGATTATGCGCTTTATCCTTCCAGAAATTAATGGAAGATACATTCCTAGCACAGTAGCACCAAGTTATGTGCATATTTCTGTTCCCTTTGAGGTGCTAAGAAGACTCTCTTTCATTTCAAGATTTTCCTCCAGTGAAGTAATTTATGTAAGTCAAATGATTTTTAATTTTCACAAGAGAAATTTATAAAACCCAGCACAGCTCAGTTTTTGCTACAGCTGCTGCCTCCTTCGTTATTTATATGGCAATACAATACAGCAAAGCAGGAATAGGAAGCCATGCTGACAGAAAATGAAGATAGCATAAACAATACAGATTACAGCAGTAAAAGAAAAGCCTGATATAAACCACTACAATTGGAATCAAGAAAAGAGAAAACTATGAAATATCAGATTGTTGAGAGTGAGATCAGCATCATAGTTGCAGTTGGGAAGCAGAAAATACCAGTGTGATTTAGTGTCAGTTTCCTTTTCTTGCTTTCATTTACCTGCCTCTAATGTTTAGACTGCTTTTCTGGGATCAGGAAAGTTACTTACTCATTGAAGCTACATTTAGCCCACCAGAACCCTGACTTGGCAGGAGCTTCTAAGCACTGCATAAATAAAGTTAATCAGTAAATAAATTTTTAAAAATCCACATAACATTTCTTTCTTCCGCAGAGGAAGAGAGAATGAGACATGAAATATATGTAACCACAATGACACACTCAACTGGAAAGCACTTACACATTGTAGGAAGCACCAAGAAAAATCTACTTATAGCCTATCTTTTTCTTTTACTTACTCCTCTTTAGAAAGAAGTATATAGCCAAGATCTCCTTGTTTGGAAACAGAGATATTTTAGACACTTAAAGTACAAAATATTTACATGCTTTTAGCTGGTACAAAATATAAATACAAATTTTGAATGGCTTAGCCTGCTACACCCTTGAGCAACCTCATCTGCAAAAATGTTGAGCACCTTCCTAATGAAGCCCTTTCTGAACGTGCACCCAAGGTAGCACTTCATTACTGTTACAACTAGAAACCTAACTGCTTGTTGACATTTTTGAATGAAGGGCACGTGAATTTGTCCCTGTTAGAGCAAGCAGAGATAGACGTGCACTTGCACCGTGTTTTCAAAGGAATTCATGCATGCTTGCTGTCCACAATTCTTAACGGGTAGATTTGAAGAGGGGTAGCTGTGGTGGCTGGAAACCTTGGAAGTTAAGGCTTGAAAGAAATCAAGGCTACAGTCAATTTCCTGGGGAAATGTGCTAATTCTGATAAAAGGAAGCAAAGTCAGGTTACAGCCTTTTAGTTGGCGCATATTTATCTCTAGAGTAACCAGTGCTTGCTCACTCTGACACTTCTTCATGTGTTAAAGGCTGGGATACAAACACATGTGCCCACTGCCTAATGCATTCATCTAATTTTGCCAAAGCAACAAAAACCCAAAAGTTGGGGTTCAGTTGATCATATCAGACTGGAAGCAATTCCAGCCCCATTGCTCCTTCTCTTCACCTGGTACAAAGTGGTGAAGGTTATATTATGTCAGTGGGCCAGTATGATTGCAGGTTGTATTCCTATTTAAATAACTACCAGAGGATAAGGACACTTTAGCGGGGTCTGTGGTGATAGGACAAGGGGAAATGATTTCAAACTAAAAGAGAGGAGGTTTAGACTGGATGTAAGGAAAAGGTGTTATACTGTAAGGTTGGTGAGGTACGAGAATATGTTCCCCATAGAGATGGTGGATGCCCCCATCCGTGGTGACACTCAATGTCAGGCTGAATGGGCTCTGAGCACCTGATGTAGCTGCAGGTGTCCCTGTTCAATGCAGGTGGACTAGATGATAAATAAGGGTCTCTTTCAATTTAAATAATTCAGTGATTCTAAGGTCCTGCTGCTAGTGATCTCAGTTAATAAACTTAATTAGCTGCTTGTATCAACATTTTGGCCACCGTAGATCTCTCTGCATTAGCAGACAGAATGCGTTCCCTCTCTGATCAGATAACAAGGTTTAGCGTAAAGAGTAGAAGTGGGAATCCCAGCTACTACAAATGTCAGTCTACTGGACATTACCACAGCAGAATTAGGGTCATAGAACCACTCTTTAGCAAAAAATGTCATTGCAAAAAAAAGGCTACTTAAAGTTGAATGAAGTAATACTGATTTATTATCAGTGCATTTATAATTGATAAGTTAAATCATCAGAACAACTGTTTTGATGTATTCTCTGTTTTCAGACTTAAACCTGTGTCAGATGAGGAAAAACAACATTTTTTTTCCATTTTAGCTCTAGAGCCAGGAATTGTTCAGGCATTAGTAATACCTTTGTCAAGGGAATGCAGTGTCAGTTCCTATTTGTGTCTCAAAACTTTAGGGAAATGGATACTTACCCAAACAGGTGTTGAGGGAGAACATAGGAGAGGACTTCACAGAAAGAATGAAAAGAGGAAGAAAAGAAAAAGCAGACTGGTGAACAAGAAAAATGGGAGATGGTTTTGTTCCTGCACTAGTCATGAATTTAAAAATAAGTAACCTTTGTACTCAGGACCTAACTTTAGCAGTCAGCACTATAGCAACTATCCTTTCTTGCCGGTTGTTTTCTCCTGCTCAGAGCTAATCAGGTATCAGGCAATCAGAAAAGAGAAAGTAACATAAAACCAGACCAGCTTGTGGGTTCACCCTCCCTCAGTGGAGGGAAGTGACAAAGGAATGAAAGAAGTAATAGCTTGTACCTGCTTTCTTCATTTATTTTCCTTGGCTTAACTCAGGCTTCTTATAACTGGCAATTAAATTTGTTTCTCCTGAGAATATTGTAGAGACAGAGGGGAGGCTGTGCCTGCAGCACTCAGGCAGGAGCTGTGTGCACTGCAGGCAGCACCAGAAGCAGGCTCAGGCACTCTGCTCCTTGTGCTTCCAAGCACAGGCAGAGACAACAAGATGCTGAAGGGTTTCAAATGCCCCTGAGGACATGAGCCCTGTGAAAAGGTGCAGTCAGATAGCAAGGTGAACACAGTATTGCTGTTGCTCATAAGAAGCTGTAGGCTTTGGTTTACATTAACAGCACAAATCTCAGGACTTGCCAGACTTATCTTTTCCTGCCTGAAGCTTCCTACTTGCTTTCCTACCATAAAGACAATGGTTCAATGATCATATGATGGTTATTTCCATTTTACCTTTTCATTTAGCTTCTCACAATCATGCAATGCAGTGATTATTATTGTGTATGTATTTGTAGATAATAGATAGAAATAACAAGTGATTGTTCAGTGCAGAATGGGTATGTGTGACTTTTGAATAAAATAGTGGAAGGTTATGCATAACATGATAGCAGAAGGTATGAAAGTACAGGCATGGGATAACAACAGAGAGCCTAGGACTAGAGATAGATCACCTGCAAAAACAAGTCTAACAGAAACAGAGTAACAAAAAGGACAGAGAATGACATATGTAAAACATATGAAGCATATACAATAAATTCAGATGTAATGTGGAATTATTTACAATATAGAAGAAGTTAAATATATATAATTCCGAAGAAATTAAATCCAGCTCTATATTGTTCTGGAACATGGCTTTATCTTCTGCAGTAAATGAATACCAGTAAGCAACTAAACTAAACTGCCCAAATTTCCCCAAACTGTTGCCATTTGGTTGAACTTGCACACATTCCGTTTTCAGTAGTGGCCCCAGTTCCAGACATGGGAATATAATTGATTCCTGATCTTTGCTTTCCCTGTTCTCAAAGTGTACTGGCTAGTTTACTGGCTTCGGTGAAATTTTAACATGAGTCAATTACAATAATGTCATTACAGACATTACTTCCAAATGTCAGAGTATATACTTTTAAAAATACTACATCAAAAATGTGTTTCACATATGTATTCAGGTCATTAAAAATGGAAAATGATGTTTGCTTCCTTATTTGAGGCTTACTTCTGAGTAGGTAACTAGTCTAGCAAGTTGCTGAATTTCATTCACTTAATGGCATCAGTGTCATTAAAGTTCCAATAGTACATAGACAGAGGAGAACAAACGAATTCAAGTCAAAATCTTCATCTACTGCTTAGACATTGCACACTGTAGCAAATAAATAATTCCAGATTTGCAATGTTAATAAGTAAATATACCCAGATTGGCAGATCAGCTGCAAATGAAAAGCAGCAGCCAGCTTTTCCTACTTTTCCTAAAGAAAGAATTATTATTTTGTCAAATCAAACAAGATCTCATTAATAAAATAAGGATTTTGCTCAAAAGACTCTTCATCATTAAACTGTAAGACAGATGAGAGAGAACACATTGAGGAAGGGCTGATAAAAATAACTTTAGAAGATAAGTCTTTGCTGCCAGTCAAATTCTCCATCAATTATACATTACATGTGAAAGACCTTGCTGGCTGTTGCCTCCTCTTGCATTAGCCAAATCTTAAAACCAAGCACAGGGAGAATCTTTTCATTAAAGAACAATCCGGATCACACTGAGTCTTTTATTATCTTACAGAGAAGGTGGTGCCATGGTACTGCTAAGATAAAAAGGATACAAAAGCAGGTCAGTCTCACTGTGTAGAATTCCTTTATTCAAGCTGATGCAATCTGATTTATGTATCAATATATTCCCTCTCCCTTTTATACAAGATACTGCAGCAGTGCTGTGCCTCCATAGAAACAATGCATAATACAAACAACAAAGATTCCAAGCCAGATTCTAAAAAAGAACTGTACACTAACACCTTCTTGGAGGTGGAGGAGCAGTGTAGGCAACAAGCTACCAATTTTTGCTTTCTTCTTTTATGAAAAAAATCTACTCCTATTTCACATAGAGTAATGAACAAATAACCTTCAATAGACTGCCTTTTTTATAATTAAAAGAAAACAAATCAAAACAATGTGGTTTCACCAAAGCAAATCCAGAGTAACAACAGGAATGCAAATGAAGATGCTCTAAATTTACCCGTCAAGCACTGTGATCAGAATCAGGTTTTTTAAATTCCCCAATTCAGAAATATTGCACTATAATCTATCTGGAAGAAAGTATAAAAAGAAATGTGGAGCATTAAAGTAGATAAATCGCATGTAGCAACTCTGCACTAGATATAATTAGATGAGACATTATGTTGGCAGAAAGGAAAAAAGGAATAGTTCCAAAAGAGAGAACTTACATCAATGGCTGAGCTCATAACACATCAATTAATCTATCAATCAATATTTTATGGACAGATCTGTCTTATTACTCAGTCAGCCTGTATTTTGATCTGCCTTCAGCTCATCAAAAATGCCAGTTCACGTCTGCATTCCCATCACACTGTTTCTACTTATATTTAAAATAAACTCTGCCAAGTTGGGTCATTTTTAATGAATTCATTGGAGCCAAGGACTAAAATATGGTTTCCCACATCCTATAAGGGCATGTCACATCTGGTGGATTGTAGAATACATCACTTTTCATCCTTCCCAGCAGCTTGAGGAATATGTAATTGTTTGCATAAAGCAGTGTTGCTCCCGGATAGATTCACAGGTTTTTCTCTCAGAGTATGTCACTCAAATCTGCAGCCTAAACTGAGCCTCAAGGCAATTGAAATAATGTCTCCCCCTGCTTGAAAGACAGAGTTGTGTTCCTGAATTCTGGCACACATGAAGTGCATGCATGTGCAGGAGTTCTCTGAGTTCCTGATACAATAAAGATCCAGAAAACAATTTAGTTACCCACACTCGGTTGATTAATGTCAATTCTGAAGAATAAGGGTATCCCATCTGGTCACGGAGTAGCACTTGAGAAGACTTACAGGTCTTCCATAGGTACTGCTTCATACCTGCCAGCCTTGAAGACCCCAGATACCATTGGACATTTCATCTTTCTCTGGATAACAGTGTCTTTCATCATTCCAGTTAATGGAGCCAATACAAAGATCTGCATGCCAGTCTCCTGTTGTCTACTGTAGCAATGGTCCAGCAACCCTATGGGAAAAAAACAAACAAACAAAAAAAAAAACGACTGCAAAATGACTTTATGAGATGCTTTGTCTCTTTCATCTCAAGGCCAAAATACAGAGACGAAGATCCAGAAATTGAAGTTGCTACTTTAATTCTCCAGTATTCATAGAGTCATAGAGTCTAGAATAATAGAACATCTTGGGTTGGAAAGGATCATCTATTCCCAATTCCCTGCTATGGGTTGGTTGCCAATCATCAGATCAGGGTGTTCAGGACTCCAGCCAATCTGACCTTGAGCATCTCCAAGGATTAATCACTCACAGTTCTCTGAGCAGCCTGTGCCAGTGCCTCACCTCTCTTTCATACTCACTCAAATGATTTAGGATAAATTGAGGCACGTTTTTTGACAGTGAGTCTTCAGTAATGTTCTGAAATTAATTTGTTGACAAATGAAGTACACTGCATTCCCTTACAAGTAGGAAAACAGAACTGTAAATTTTCCAGTCATGAAGAATATGGTGGTAGTGTTGCTGAATAAACCACAGTTGCAGAAAATGGAAAAAAAGTAATATATACATTTTTAGCAAAGATTTAAAAATAAGATGCTGCAGTCTCATAATAAGCCCCAGAAAAATTCTCCCATAAACACCGCAGGCTTCTCAGATTATCTTTGGTCTGCTAATTCCTTGAATGCATTCTGAAAGAGGGATTATAATTCTGAATTGATATCGCAGCAAAGTGTTTGCATGGGACCCTTACCACGAGCTTGATAATAAAGTCTGTAAACATCAGCTGCTAAGGGGTTTAATTTGCAATTTTGTTATCTGCAGAAGGCAGAGGGAAAAAAAAATAGGAAAATTAAAAACAGAAGTTTTCAGGAACTCTGACAACCACATCATTCTATCATTGGTTCATAATTCATTTAATTTTACATTGGTTTTGTGGTGTACTTGCTGCTAACTGCTAAACTTTTATTTAAAATCATAACTCTTCTTTTCCACCATTTTTCCATATGAATGAAAGAAAATTAAGCAGTCGTATCACTTTTTTCAGGGAAATTTTGAATTTTGAGAGGACTTCTGGAGCCCCTTTTCTACCTCTGTTGATGTCAGTTTTACAGAGATTTAATTCAGTATATGAAACAAAATTCCTGTGAATAGAAAATTACTAATTCACAAAAGGAACACAAGATTCACCATGTCCCATTATGTAGAGCACATGTTATACCTGTCATATAAATTTACATCAATCACAAAAAGCCATAAGGTTTGGGTCAACCTGAGGGTGTGCTTACAGCATTTTCTTGTAGATGTATCAGAATACATCTGAAGGCTAATTTGCCACAGATCAAAACAATGAATTTTTAACTATTTTACCAACCAATTTAGGTCTTAAATGTTTCTATAAAGAAGAAAGAAAATACTTATCTCAAATACTTCTGTGTTCAGTGCTAGAAAAAAGTATGAAAACTTGTGATCACAATACTGTATTTCCATATGATGCTTCTCTGACTCCAACTTAATAGAAATGTGGTATCTTAGCTGAAAATAATAATAATAATAATAATAATAATAATAATAATAATAATAATAA
>VXAB01011680.1:64914-88160 GCA_013399175.1 Odontophorus gujanensis
ATAATAATAATAATAATAATTAAAAAAAAACAATGATTGTTTTGGAGTATAGCAGAGGAATTTTAACATAGTAGCAAATGATTAGAAGAGCATCCTCAGATCTAAGAAGTTACAATGCTGTTAATCTAGTTACATCTTCACTCTTTCAACAACTACAAGCATCATTTATTAAACTGCGTTGTAGAACTGTGTGAGTCCACCTTTATTTATGCCCCATGAATTTAATGATCCAGTTTGAAGGCTTTCAAAGATTTTCCCATGTGAAACAATTCCAAATTCATTTTTTCTCGAAGTTTAGAAGTATCGCAGTTTATCGCTCTCCCACATTCCATTTTAAAACCAAGTACAGAAAGGTAGGCAGAGCAATCATGCAAAGAAGATGACTAGATTTTTCCTTGAAGCCACGCTGTCACATCAGTAGTCTAAGATTCAGATGGATATAATTTCTCTTCCCTTTCTAAGGAGTACCTGTTTTGTTGGTACTCAGCATATTGCTCTTTGTAAAAATAGAATTAATATATTTTCCTAGTCTTAACGACAACTTGCTAACATGATCATCTGAGGTGGTATGTCTCCTTTATATTTTCTTTGGCACCAACACATTCATATAGGTCACTATTTGTCTTTCTCATTGGAATAGACATTTTCAGACAGACTTTGTTTCGCTGAGTCTCAGCCAAAAAATATTCATCTGACTTTCCTTATCTTATTCCTCTCAATTATATCATTTTTTCTCTCAATTCTTCATAATCTTTTTTTCCTTCTGTTTCATTTGTCTTAAAACACTGCTGCTATTTCTCTTTAAAAACTGATAGCATTGTAAATCCATCCTTTTTCATACATTATTTTACTGCTGTTTTTATGTTGGTTATGGAAGACTGAAATGTTAATTCAACATTAGGATAAGGGGTCTAAGTGTGGTAGTTTCCTCATTCTGTTTACATCATGAAGCAGTTTTTCCCCAATTACATGAATACTCTTTAACATATTTCATAAGAACAGAAAGAACTCTTTCATTTAACCTCAATCACAGATGTTCCTTTTTCAAATACACATACAAGGAGAAGAGTAATATAAAAAAATAGCCTGTCATCATTGTATATGATATTATCTTTACATTTGGTTACCAAACTGAGTGACAGCTAATTTCAAAAGTGGTAGGAAGAACAACATTTGCTTTCAAATGTGAAGGTTAAAAATGTTGTTTATGGAGAAGCTGAAACAGAAAAGAAGCTCTATGAAGTTGGCTGTAGCCTATATTGGGTTACTGGTGCAGCCCATCAGGGCAGAGCAGACTCCACTGAGCCAGTGAATATGGAAGAAACAGATTGTACGAGCATCAGTTGAGATTCACGGAATCCAAGTGCCACAGTGTATCCTGAGTTGGAAGTGACCCATGGAATCACTAGATCCAACCATTGGCTCCACACAAGACCCAAAATTCAAATTCTACATCCAAATTCTCCCTGATCTCCATCAGCTCAGGGCCATGCCCACCATCCTCTAGTGCAGACCCTTTCCCTAACCCCCAGCTGCTCCTCTCCTGACACAGCTCCATGCCATTCCCTCGGGCCCTGTTGCTCAGTGCTGCCCCTCCGCTCCCTGTGAGGAGATGCAGCCGCCATCAGACCCCACCCCCCAGCCTGCTCTGGGCTGAACAAACCGTAGGACCTCAGCCAATACTTAAGTATCTTTCAATCCAGACCCTTCCCAACTTTGTAACCCTCCTCTGAATCTTCTCTAATGGTTCTATGTCCTTACGCTATGACACCCAAACTGTTCCCATTGCTCAAGATGCGGTTGCACAGCACAGAGCAGAGGGGACACCTTTCCTGGCCCAGTAGCTGTGCTGGATCTGATACATTCCAGTGTACCATTGGCTTTTTGGCTCCAGTGCACACTGTTGACTTGCATTCAACTTGCCACCAACCAGAACTTCCATATCCCTTTCTGCAAGACTGCTCTCCATCCTCCTTAGCCCAGATCCTGGATATAGCTAGGGCTGCTCCATCCCAGGTGCAGAATTCAGCACTTGCTACTGTTAAACTACACACAGCTGGTGATTGCCCAGCCCTCCAATTTGTCAAGATTTATCTGCAAGGCTTTGTTAGTCAATGTTTCAGCCCTTTGGCAACCTAGGTATAGATAGGCCTTCTAAAAGAACAGCTCAAAGTAACAATCTAAAAAGATTCCTCTGATTCACCTTTAAAAAATTCAATTTCCTTCCTTTGAATAAAGGCAAAACTTGCGGATTCTAGATAGCTACAGCAGGTATCTGAATGCTGATACTGTTGCTCTTCTTATCTTTAAAATGAGAATAACCACACTACATGGATGTCAAAAGAATGTTGTGATGATAATCCATTAAAATGGTTACAGAGTTATATACTAGAATAAAGTATTCTATTTGTAGATAAATTACCTTGTAATACCATTACTGTTCCCTCAGATTTATTATTTTTATTTATAGATAATAACATGATGTGCCCTCAACATGTACAAGGATACTGCACTACAAATGCTTTACTGTCAAATATTAAAAAGACAATTCTTCTTGAACAGTTTACAACTTGAGATACAACAGTAAGAACAAAGGATAGCAATAGTATGTCCCAGCTCAGCAAACCAAAGGGCAAGACATCTTACTGTCATCTAATGGCATATGATCTAACAACCAGATATGCCTCTGACCCTCAACAAAACACACAGTTGTTTTAAAAACAAAGCAATAAATAAAATGCCACCCTGTGTTATGCAAAAGTGGTTCTACACTAGTCACATGCTTTCTCAGCCTTGTGAGAGTAAACAACCTGATTTTATAAGGGTTCTATGGGATACTAAGCAGACAAACAAACATATCAGGATATGATATTCCTGATATTGTTCCTGATATCAGGAACAATATGCATGCAGAATGCAGCACTTGATAAAGTAAATCAAACAAGCCATAATGGTAAAGGTTAGATGAAACTGGAAACGTTAGATGAAAGGACAAACCTCATTCTCATTGCTTCACAGAACAGTGTTTTCCATTTGAAGCCTTCTGAGTCACTTTGTCTGTTTCTAATCCAAGAACATGTAGAGCTCAAATGCAGGTTTCTGAGCTCTTCCAAAGAGATGTTCCAAAACCTTGCACAGTCCATGGAAAATTCCCTACTGACATTAAACATTTTAGATGAGATGATTGTGGATGGTTTTATCTCACCTAACTTTATCCATCAAAAACTTAAGACTCATGTAATCTAGGGTAGTTATCACCAAGCTTTATATTGTAAATGAAGAGAGAACTAAACCTCTAGAGATTAATGCATCTATCACAGTATGTATTTTTGGACAGGAAGGAAGCCCTCTGGAAATGTCTCAGTGGACGATGAAGGAAACTTTGAAATCTGGCTAGATAGCTAAAATTATATAACATAAATCCCTTCCTTACTTCACAGAGTCAAGAAAGACAGAGTGAGAGTACTATTTTAAAAGGAGGCTTAAGCTTTAAATTTAAGCTTACCTTCAAGTACATTCAAGTACCTTCTTGAAAATCCTTCCCCATACCTCGAGAATAGAAGTAGAGACAGCAAACCTGAAATCACATCAAGAAAAAGACAAGCTGTGAGATCCACAGCTGATGTTAAGTGTTATCATTTTGAAGGAAACACATCTCATGTTCAAAACTGCAAGACTGTAATATCATCATTCACTACGTGTCAAATTAGATCTCTGTGACAAGTTTTTGAATCTATGTGTTTGCACAGATTCTTAAGCCAGTATTTTTTACTTTAGTAGAGGAAACATTTGATGTTTAAGAAACATTACAAATAGAGATCAAGCAATCTGTTATTTATACATGTATTATTTTAATTTATGGAGCATTTTTGGTATAAGCTCCCCCTGAGAATTTTTGTGAAAGCTGTCATGGTCACAGCAGATGAGAAGCATATCTAAGTGCTACCAAGGCCAACTTCTACATAGTGTCCACAAAGAGAACAAGCAGTCAAAGGAAGTCTGCAGTTTCCACGTTAATCTTCTCCTTTTGATTCTTGGTAGAGCACAACATTTTATTTCTAAAATCTATCATGTGAAGCTGAATAACTGTTAAATATTTAGAAGAGCTAGATACATGGCAACCTCTTTCCATCAGTCATACAACTCTCCCTGCAGGACTCTGAAACATGGTACTTCTGACTGCAGCAGAGATTTCCTAATTATGTAGTTTGTTGGGTTACTAGAGAGCACAGATGCAACTTATCAGCAAATTTACAAACTAAAGTGGCAAGACATGTAATTAGTACAATTCACATTCACAGTTTGTGACGATAGATCTGAAGCTGTTCTTAAGACCTACACAGTTTCCCAAACCCATCTTGCAGTGAGGAAGGTAATCAAATGAGAAAACCAACTCTACTGCACTTGAATCTCATTGAATCACTTAAAACCATTCAGGATGGTCATGGTGCAAAAGCAGCATTGATCTAAGTTCTGATCTAAGAATCTCTTCTACAAACTTTGCAATGCTGTAAATAACTCCCTCAGATGCAGAGCAACAGGGAAAGCATAGCTGCAACAGATATCAGAATGACAAGTCTCAGCATTTATGATGGTATCAATCTCAGTCACAGGGATTTATCTGAATATTTTAATATCACTCATGAAGTCACAATGCTTCGTTGCCTTCTTGATAGCTAGCAAGTAAATAAGATGGATGTACTGAAACAGTAAGACCCAGAAAAAGTAGACAGTCAAGGTTTGCCCCATTCATTTGTAAAGTTTATAGCACTGAATAACACAGATCATAGAAAGTGTAAATGGTCCTCTATCAGAATTTACTGACCTGGAAAGCAAAGGGTGGGAAATAAACACCCACACTGTTAATAAAGCTGGGAATAGGGGCAACCTTGTCTACCAGTACCTGCAATATTTTACTGTGGGTCAGCACATTCTTGCTAAACAATTTATTGTCCTGAGTTGTATAATTAAATGAATTGTCAGCCAAAAGTTGTTTCTTTGCACTAGTCTATGACTAGATACCGTATTTTTGAAGCACTCTTTGACGGTCTATTTAAATCTATCTGTTCATCTTTTATTTTCTCCCTTTACAGAATTGGGAAATCTTACTGGGATAGTACAGGTGAAAGTCAATAGGAATCTCTGTGTGTTTCCCCAGAGGAAGCACAGAGTTCTGTCATTTAGAGCGACCTATGTTTTTCCAGATATCAGCTCATGGAAGGGGTATTATGGTACCTGTAAAACATATTAGTTTTGAGAACACCGACCTGATACTGCTTCTAATACATGAAAAGAGAACCTATACTCTAAAAATACATCAGCCAATATGTATTTTAAAAACCTCACTAAAAGTGATCAAGAACATCAGCAAACCCCAGATCTCAGGAGCAATGTGACACGTAGCAAAGTAAATGCTCAGCCAGCTCTGTGAAACGGATCATTTTTGATGCATTTGGAGAAAGTTAAACAAATAAACAAAAGCATAATCAGTAGCGTTTGCCTATTAGACTGAAATTTTGTCATAGATTTAAATCCATGGTCATGAGAAGGTGTCTTGGTTTTCTTGGTACCCAGATCTCCTTTAGAAATCCTCTATTCATGATAAAATCGTACTTCTCCAGAAGGCTATGAAAAGTCCTTAAGCATGGTACTCTATCTCATAACATCAGTGAAAAGTCTCCTTTTATTCCAGCCTTTGTTTCTAAACACATGACCACCTTACAAGTATGCTCAAGCACCTCCTCTGTTTGCATAACTCTTCCTTTTCCTTTGTTGTTTCTTAACTTACTGGTATATATCTATAACGTATTTTACGCCTTTCTCTTCATCAAGCATTATGGGAGGATTGAAGAGAAACCAATGAGAAAGCAGGATCCCTTTCACTAATCACATGTAAAGCTGTTTCAGCACTGAAGTGCTAAGAACCAGCCTATGGAAGCTGAGCTGAGTGACCTAATTAATAGTTTTTATTTATACCCACATTAAATATATATATATATAATATAGAATTTTCGGAAAGAAGACTTATGTCTCAAAAAAAGTAAAAAGTCCTTCTAGAAAGAGTACCTGTCATATCCATGAAAATGATGGAGGTGACCAAGTGAAAATATTTGGTTTCTGGAATAAACACCAAAAAAATCTTCAAATTCTAAATGTGCATTAGTGTTGTTCACCAAGATTTAGCTGCAGTTGTTTGTGGCATACAATCTACATTCCCTTTACTTGTGGGTAGCCAGACAGAGATCAGAATTACCTTTCACTAAATGCAGTACCTACTATGAACCAAAAATCAATGTAGCAGGAAAAAAAAAAAANGCAACTGGAAAATACATAGTGAATATAAAAAAAAAGGAAGAAAGAAAGAAAAACAACAACCCCAAAACGGTAACCTCTTCCCATAGAGGAAAGAAGATACAGAGAGGTCAAACAGAAGGTCTGGAACAGATCTGGGACTTGAACTTGTGTCTTCTACAGGGAGATGACTAGATGACTGTATCAGTAACAAGATTATTTTCTAAAAAAAACACTAAATAAAAATCAATCCAATTTTAAATCTAACTTTAACAACACCATTATCTTAGTATTTTAGTTTCATACTCACTGAGCACATTTTGTATTCATTAAAATGAAGGATAGATGGTTTAAAATTTTCCACATTACTCACCTTTCTAAAAATATTTAATAACATTTAATAATTCAGTTTTCAAATAGTGGAAAGGCTTCTAATTATTTTTCAATTAAAATGTCACATTCTTCAGAGTGTTTATGTTATTTGCATAAACTTCTCTTATTTTCCTTCAACTTAAACAAACTTCTATTCATGCTATTCATGCACTGTTATGAGTTATTTCTATAGCTACTCTTCTGGAGAGCGGAATTTGATATAATTGCCTTAAATATTTCTTTGCATGACTAAGTACACCTTTGGTAGAGTAATTGAGTTTACAGGGCACATAATAAACAGCTAAAGTGATGAAAAACAACAAATTCAGGGTATTGTTAACATCTACGAGATTCTGTGCTATGCTAAGGCTGAACAAAAAATATTTAAGTTTGTGAACCATATTTAATTTTGAAATATTACAGCAGCTCTTCAGCTGACCAGTACCTTCATGCCACAGTCTTCTTTATGCTTCAGAATAGCGTAGTGCCTTATCTGGTAAATGAGGTAATGTAACTTACTCAGCTTGGCAACAAGCTACCAAAGAACCAATTTCACCATTTTACAGAATATGCAGTGTACAAATACAATCAGCATTATCCTATATCATGTTTCTGTCATAAAATTTATACATACATGAGCATCATAAATTACCAATGCCCCAGGATGACACTGGGGACACATTCTCCTACTCCACCTGATTCAGCAATTGCTAAACAGAGAAAATGAAGAGAAAATAATCCATGACTGTCTGTGCCGTGAATTAAGGTTTTGCGGCTGCTATAAGTTTCGGTTCATCAGTTTCCTGGTGCAGTCTCTATCAGAGACTCGAAGCGCACTCTTTTCCCATCCACCATAGGAAGGGGAAGAAGTTCTCTTTAACTTTGGAGGTTTGTACAGATGGAAAAGGGCAACTGCATGGAGGAGGCAAGGTTGTGAGGTCACACATGGGAAGTTACTGATGAAAGAGACTGAAATCTTAGAACCCAATTTCTTATACTCTTTCCTATCACCCTGGATCAGTATTTCACCAAGTGAAATTAGGAATGAAATGTTGTCATCCTAAGATGGTATTTTTGACAAGTATTTTGCACAGATGTACTTTATCGTTTGTTTGCTTGCGATGCCTAAGATCAGAGAATAGTACAGGCATCCATGGCTGCTTCTACTCACCTAAGAGTCTACATCTGAAAATCACTTTTTGTTAAGACAAAGAACCGTGAAAGGCTTCCACACGTTCCACCTGAAAGTCTGAGAAAGGTGATAGATGGGAGCGTGAGAGACATTAGCCGGGAAGAGGGCTGGTTCTTTAGACAAGCATAATAGAGAATCTGATCGGGATGTAAAAGAAATGTCTTTGCTCAGATATCTCAGACCCAGTGTGACATGTTAGTCCTGTGAATCCCACTTTCATCACTTTGATCTTTCATCTTCTACACTCACCACAATAATCAGGAGCTCTTGAACTGAGAACCTGATTTTTCAAATTATTTTTGCCTCTTTGAATGATATCAGACAAGAAACTCAGTGATTCTTACACAGTTTGAAGCTGCAGTTCACTGAAAATTTCAAGCAGGATGAAAGTGAGAAAGAAAGAAAAAAAAATAAAATGAAAAGAGAAGAACAGCTCCACTGATGGTAAACATAGAACAATAATTAAAGAGTTGTTGATATTTAAAACTTGAAAAAGCAGGTCTAAAAGTCTAAAGAATAAACAAATAAAGAAATCTGTATGGGATGGAGGAATGTAAGATAAAGTAAAAGAAAAAAACAGAAACACCAAAAGCACTTTTACAAGTTCAACATATTCAAATAGTTGGGGGAAAAAGCAACAGAGACTGAAAAGAAGAGAAACTGTAAGAAGAGCTGGAGAAGGATAATCAGGTATACACAAAATGAGGCTGCTAGACAAGTAAGAAAAGAGGTAAGACCTGGATCACAGTCATTAACCTGATGGTATGGGGGATTGTAGCAGCCCATGTGGAATGGAGAGGAGGCTGGCAGATGAGCAGAAAAACGCTGGACAGGGTGCACCCTGCAGAGCACACTGCACATGGCCTCTGGTGTGAGGATGGCTGCCCCTACTCAACTGACTTCTTTAGTAGCAGGTGTGGTGAGAAGACCTGATAGACGAAGCTCATTACTGCGTCTCAGTGGAGCATGGAGCATCTAGATGCCTTTAAAGACCATATTTGAGGTGACTGGCTTGTTTTACCTGGTGAACACCTTGAAAGGAGCATATCACACTCTGAGCAAGAAAGGTCTGTCCTTTTGAAGCCTTTATTTTTTTTTTTCTTTTAGGGGTTAATAATAGAAGCTTCCCCTCGTGCACTAAACTATTAGCTGCAAAAATATCCCCATGGCCATGAAGCCAATAAGCTTCATATAGTCTTTCCCCTTCAGAGTCACTGAAAATGACAGTGTAATAAGGACTTGGAAGGGCATGAGCTGTTCAAAGCAAACATGAGGGGTTATTATCAGCGGGTTGATCTCTGGGGTTGCTAACCAACTACACCCTTTGAAGCTGTAGGTCATTTAGTCTGTGTTGTGGTGTTTCTTTTCTTATGTTCTGCTCATAATATGACTGCTACGTGATATTTCATGCTTGCTCTTGTCTTGTCTGGTCTCTGTGTACTGCTGAAACTGATAATGCATTACAAACTCTTCTTGAAGAAAAACAGGCAATTGTTTAAAGAATGGACAGGCCATGGAGGTTTGGATTAGAACTCTTTCAGGGACAGAGAAAAATGATGGTATTTAATATAGGTCAAAGTGTGTAGGATGGACACAGAAGTGCCTTATCACTCTTGTGAATACAACTTCATGTGTTTGTGACTGTATCTGAAATGAAGAGAAAGCAAACAGCACTAACTAAAAAACAAATTTCAGCTGGAGATTTGAGGAAAGATGAGTGCAGATTGTTATCTGACATTCTTAATAACAATTCAGATTTGTCCATTCCTGCAATGACTGTGCTGTGTTTTATTTTTCCCATATGTAAAATAAGCTATGATCCAACTCATATGCCAAAAAATATTTAGGGTGTGTAAACAAGCTATTTCTACTGCTGATGGACAAGACAGCTTTAGAATGATATACAGTACAATCCAGGAATATATTTCCTGGGAGGATACTGAAGACAGTATCAGCAGTTCTCTCTGCACTAATGCTCTTTATTGACCACAGCATTATCACATCACCCATGTCACAGCTTCATCTGGGTGTTCTGAAATCAGTAGGCATTTAGTAGAAATGCTCATCTAAAGCAAATGTTAGAGGAGTACCATGAGGTGAAATACAAAGCAGTTCCAGGGAAAGACCAAGGTATTGAGACCAGATCCACATGTTTGTTTACCTATAGGATCCAAGCACTTGGACAGTGGGGATCCTGTGGAGGACTGGGTTTCCATTCCCCTGAAAACAAGCACTGGCACTCCCAGGTGTCTAACTCCACAGATGTGGGGATGACAAGCCTCTAGCTGAGCCAAAAACAAACTCTGCAGCACTCAGAAGAAACAGGAGCAACAGGAAACTGGATTTCCTGGAGACATTTGCTAAATGATGTTTCTATCAGCCAGAAAGAATAATCTCATTGATGCTGGTTCAGTGCTGCCTGGAAAATTCTGGGACTTTGTACAGCAACTCAGTAAATCAAAGGTGCCAATTAGGTATATACCATAACACGGTTTCATTGCAGCTGACTGCTTGTGAGTGAGTGACTGATGTTTAGTCACAGCAACTAGAAGCCATGTTGTAGCTGGAGAGTGTAATTTTTCTCCATTTACTACAAAGGGAATGTTGACAACAAGCTCATGTGTAGCTATTCACACAGTAGACATCTGAATTTCGTGAGTTTAATCTCTCTTTACCTATCTGTTCCAAATCACAGATTTAGTTCTGGTCATGAAAATTGTCTGTGCCTTCCATGCTGTCTTTCAGCCTCTATGTTAAACTCATATTTCAGGAGTTGTGGAAGAAAAGCACTGGAGATCAATCAAGCAGCATTAACAACATAAATTTATCCTTTTTATTCCAGCCAAAGCAGATCAGGAAGGGTGATCTAGTTTACACAGTATCTCTCTATCCCTTATATTGACATATCACAAGAAATACAAATAGAAGAAAGTAAACACATGCAGCAGAGAAGTAAGCAAAGAATAAATGGTTTGGGTAAGAATATCTTCAAACAGCTTTGTGGGCTGCAATAGTATAACAGAGCAAACACAGAAGTAAGGCTGAGCTGAAGAAATGTATCTTATGATCCTGAACAGTATTATCTAATCCAGGAGTCTCAGAAACGTGACAGCAATGAAGACAGATTTTGCTTGAGATTTTTCATTTAGCCATCTATTTAACTGCAGTTGAAAATGCAATAATTCAAAGACCACCAGGCTAGGAAGATGCTGACCATAAGACTTGGTCTAGTCTACCCCTGCAAGAAGCTATTTTGCAAAGCCACATTTACCAGCAGAATAATTTTAACATTTGTATTGTCTGAGGAAAGGTATGGCTTTTTACAAGGGTGTAGCGAGGGGTAGGAAGTTTCATTTGCAAATGAGTGTTCAAGCAAGGAGTTTAAGAATGTGACTATGTCTCTAAATACAAAATAAGATTCTGCTCAGATCCAGCAAGAAAGTCCTGAGACAATAAATTCAATCCAGTATATCAACCTCTGAGTGCCCAGCTGTGATAAGCTCATCAGCCAGCAGAAAATGCATGCATAGCACAGTAGAATTTCTTGGTTAAGTCGGTTTGTTATGCACTCAGACCTACCAGTAGTCAGATCGGTCAGCTTTATTCAGATTGATTCCTGCACCACTGTTGTAGGAAATAACACTGAAGAGCATTTCAAGAGGCCATCCATTCTATCACCCGTCCACAAACAGAATTTATGGCAGGCTCTGATCCTTCTACATCTGGAGGCATAGTATTTAACAGTTTTAAAAGGCACCTGAACATAAAAAGCATACAAATTTTTGACAGTATTTCCTGCGTAGCAGATAGGATTTTATTATATAGTTTAGTAATTCAAATCAATTGGTAGTTTTTCTGACCTTTCATTAGTAGTTTGTTGTAACAAAAGGTTTTTCAATAAAGCATTCCTTGAACATACTAAAACTGACAGTTTACCTCACTATTATAAAATATTGTGGCAATTCCTTTGCTAGATATCGTGATAAAATGTGATATATTTTCCAAAAGATTAGAAGGTTGATATCTTGGCTGACAGCTTCATTGCAAACAGAAGGAAAAAAAGACATCACTACGTATATTGAACATGATATCTTTTTGCAGCACATCTTTCCAGTCATTACCTAAAACAATACAGATCACTTTGTTGGACTTCAAAAGTCGAAACAACTACTTCAATTTCAGACTTCATGGAGGACTTGATCATGGGACATGTTTGGAATTCCTCGTAAGTAATGATTTGTAGATCTCACAAACTGTCATAGCTATTGTTTGCTGCTCTGACTCCGGTGAATGTAGCAGGTCAAAACTTGCTAAACAAAGCAAAGGTCTGCTTAGAGCAATTGATAAAGCATATTCTTTTCTATTTTTAATGCTAGAATGAATATTCTAGGATACAACTTGTATGCTTGCAAAATTAATCTCACAATTATGCCCCAGAAATAGGGCATTTACCTGTATGACCAGATGTCCTCTTTTTCAGGATACCCAACAGCTTAAGAAAAGCTCATCAATTTTTATATGTACCAGCAAGACATCTGTTGACAGTATAGTGGCTTTTATCTATCAATATAGTCCCTCTGGCAATATGTCAGTGCATCTGAGACTTTATGGATTTATCCTTGTAAGGATTTTGACATGAGTTACAGCAATTTTACCCTCAGTTTACAGAAAGCAGAGATGAGGTATTTGTCCAGAACCATAAAGAAACTATGTCTAGGGATTTCTGGTTCTTGTTTTTTGTTGGTTTTTTTTGTTTTTTTTTTTTTGAAACTTATCCTAAAGCCTTAAACACAATACACCATTATTCTCATCTTATGTCCTTAGGACATCATCTAAGGACATTTAGAATCAATAGAGGTCATTTTGTCAGGCCCAGTGAAGTTTGAAATGAGTCTTTAGAACAGGAGAAAAGTAGTTAATGCCACAACTTCCTCTTCAGGCAGGCAGAAATCACTGGAATAAGGCATACATATAGGTAAATGCCTGTCATGGTTTTATGATTTTTTTGTTATTGCTATTCTACATCATAACATCCTGTAAGGCACTGNACAGAAGGTTGAGGGGGATGATCCTCCCACTCTACTCTGCCCAGGTACTCTGCCCAGGTACTGAGTGCAGTTCTGGGCTCCTNCCCTGGTCTGCCAAATTTCCAGGTACTTAGTTCTCAGAAGAGAAGAGCAACATACCCCACAGGACTTTGCATTCCTATTTTACACTCAGAGGGAAAGATAAAGCTGCATGCAAGTCCCAAGACTGCCTCTTTTTGCTGCTTGTCATCAGTGGCTTCCTAGCTATATCGCCTTCAGCTTTGCAGTAAGGCCTTCAGTTTTGGACAGTCTCTCTCGTATTTTATTCATTTTATTAGCTTCAGTTCCANTTGCGTAGTGACAGGACAAGGGGAAGTGGTCACAAAATGAAGCACAGGAAGTTCCACATGCTGAAACTTCTTCACAGTGCAATGACAGAGCACTGGAAAAGGCGCCCAGAGACGTTGTGGAGTCTCCNCACTACCACTGTTTTGTTTTCAGGCCCATCTCCCTACCTTCTCCCTTTTCCTCCTTCCCCTTTTCTGGAGCATGGGTCCACCACCCATTAGTCACCGAATCAGGCCAAACCAGCCCATATACCACTGACAGTGCCTCATGTCAAATATATTTTGATGGTACAGGACATAGAATCATAGAATAGCTCAGGTTGGAAAAAACCTTATAGATAATCAAGTCCAACCACAACCTAACCATACTACCCTAACAACCCACTGCTAAATCATGCAAATCCTTATAACAAAGTTGAGGAGGTGTGGAATAGATGAGTGGACAGTGAGGTGAGTTGAGAACTGGCTGACTGGCAGAGCTCAGAGGGCTGTGATCGANAACTTGAGGACATTTCCCCTTGTCCTGTCACTTGTCACCAGTGAGAAGAGACCAACCTTGCAATCACTTTCCAGGTATTTGAAGAGAGCCATAAGGTCTCCCCTCAGCCTCCTCTTCCCCAGACTAAACAGTCCCAGCTCCTTCAGTCGCTCCTCATTAGGAGTATTGTCCAAGCTCTTCCCAAGCTTTGTTTCCCTTCTTTGCACCTCCTCCAGCACCTCAATGTCCTTTCTGAGGTGCCCAAAACTGAACACAGTACTCAAGGTGGGACTGTAAGAAAGTACTGTTCTCACCAATGGGGAGTACAGGGGCAGGATTACTTCCCTAGTCCTGCCCACTGCACCATTCCTGATATAGTCCGATATGCCATTGGCCTTCTTGGCCATTTGGGCACACTGCTGGCTCATATTTAGCCAACTGTCCACCCGTATGCCAGGGTCCCTTTCCACCAGGCAGCTTTCCATTCACTTCTCCCCACACCTGTAGGGTTCCCTGGGGTTGTTGTGACCAAAATGTAAGACACAACACTTGGCCCTACTGAAACTCATACAGTTTACCTTGGCCCATTAATCCTGTCCATCCAGGTCCCCCTGTAGTGCCTTTGTACCCTCTCAACTTGGTGTTGTCTGAAAACTTACTGAGAGTGCACTCATTCTCCTCATCAAGATCATTGATAAAGATGTTGGAGTGGCCCCTGTACTGACCCCTGGGGAACATCACTCATTTCTGGCTGCCAACTGTATTTAACTTCATTGACCACAACTCCTCAGGCCTAGACATCCAACCAGGGTTTCACCCAGTAGATCATATGCCCATCCAAACCATGGGCAGCCAACTTCTCCGTGAGAATGTTGTAGGGGACAGTGTAAAGGGTTTTACTGAAGTCCAGGAAGACCACACTGACTGCCTTACATGTGGGTTCTCCCTCTTAATTCTACCCTTTAGTAGTTTCTTCCTTTACAGTCTTTTGCAAGTAGCACTCCGCATAGTAGCATAGTTAAGCAGCATTTGAACAGACCACAGCTGCCTATACCTGGCACAACCATGTAGACCATAATGCTGTGCACAGGGAAGCAGTGCAGGAATCTCCCATAAGGGTGTGAGGGATAAACAGGGAACACTATTTTTCCATACAAATACACATAGATTCATAGATTCATAGATACATTAGGTTGGAAAGGACCTACAAGATCATCTAGTCCAACCATCCTTCTATCACCATCCCTACCCACTAAACTACTAAATCAAATCCCTTAGCACCTCATCTAAACGCTTCTTGAACAGCGCTAGGGATGGTGCCTCAACCACCTCCCTAGGCAGGCCATTCCAGTGCCTGACCACTCTTTCAGAGAAAAAGATTCTCCTCAAATCTAATCTAAATCTTCCTTGGCGCAACTTGTGGCCATTCCCTCTCGTCCTGTCACTAGTAATCTGGGAGAAGAGGCTGACCCCCTCCGCACCACAATCCCCCTTCAGGAAGTGGTAGAGTGCAATAAGGTTCCCTCTGAGCCTCCTTTTCTCCAGACTAAACAATCCCAGCTCCCTCAGCCGCTCCTCATAAGACATGATGGAAGCAAGAGCCTGAAACCCAGAATGTCAATCGTATCCTAGGCTGCAGCCAAAGCAGCATGGCCAGCAGGGCGAGGGAAGTGATCCTACCCCTCTACTACGTGCTGGTGAGGCCTCACCTGGAGTACTGCATCCAGACGTGGAGTGCTCAGTACAGGAGAGACATGGAGCTGTTGTAGCATGTCCAGAGTATGGTCACAAAAATGATCCGTAGTGTGGAACACCTCTCCTACAAGGACAGCCTGGAGGAGCTGGACCTTTCCAGCCTGGAGAAGAGAAAGTTCCAAGGAGACCTGAGAGTGGCCTTTCATTACCTGTAGGCAATTAAGAAAATGTAGAGGGCTGTAATAAAGACAGGATCAGACTCTTTAGCAGAGTCTGTTGCGACTGGACAAGGGGAAATGGTTTCAAGCTAGAAGAGGGGAGATGTAGATTGGGTATAAGTAAAAAATCTTTTTACAATGAGGGTGGTGAGGCACAGGAAGAAGTTGCCTAGTGACATGGTGTATGTTCCATCCCTGGAAACACTCAAGGTCAGGCTAGACGGGGCACTAAGCACCTAATCTAGCTGTGGATGTCCCTGTTCATTGCAGGGGATTTGGATTAGATGACCTTTAAAGATCCCTTCCAACTCTAAGAACTCTATAATTCTATGATTTTATACGTAACACCTGCTCAATTACACTTTTCCCCTCTTCTAGAGTCTTAAGGAATGCCCCTGCCACCTTTGCCAATTCACATGAGTGGTGAATGGATTAAATGGTAAAAGCTAATAAAGAACAATTCTGGAAAGCTGAGAAAAAGACTGGATACATCTACACTATGCTCAGTGGTGAAATTAAAGTATAAGCAACTCAAGGGACAGAAGAAGTGTACAGCAGTATGGATTTTGGTGTGGACTCTCCAGTCTTTCCAGAATCCTGAATCCTATTCATCTACTTGGATACTTGAGACCATTTCTGTCTTATCTCCATTATGATTTAGACCCACGTGAAATAAATCCTAAGTGTAGATCAATTTTCATCTCTCTAGAACCCTTCCTACTACCCAGGAACTGGAGACTAGTGTGCTGTTTCCTCCAAGCCTTTATAACATAAGTGCAAAATGACTTAATACTCACAAAAAACCCACGAAGAATCAAAAGTCCAAAAAATTTATCTGGCCCACCATCCATCTCTGTCCTTTGAGATTAATTTGATTATTCCTTTCTACAGTTAGTAGCTTCTCCTTCAATCCTGTAAGTCACAGATGTAGCACATAATTTTCTGAGATGGATGCAACACTTCGCTTCATATTCACAAGCAGTCCTAAATCTCTACATGGCTTGCTGTTTTCCATTAGACATTTCTAGATAGTACTCTCTTGCTGAAAAAGTATTCTTGTATTCTGTAGTTGTGTTTGAGAAAAAGTCCTCCCGGGGCAAGGATAAGAGTATATGACAGAGAACTCACATGTCTTTTTTTCTCAATATAGCCTACAGTATCAGGTTTTTTTTACTATCTCTAGTCTTTAATGAGAGTATTTATGGCTAGATCTGGATCAAGGTTATGATTTTTTTCAACCTGAACTTTTATGTGGCATCAGCTTTTGCATTTACCTTATTTCATTTTGTAACTTAAAAATGATGAGCAACATGTGCTGTTTTACTATGAGGAAAGATGTAAAGCTTTTAAATTGTACCCTTCAGAACATATTTTGTGGATAAATATTTCAGTTTAATGGGGAATGTTTAACAACATTCACTTGAAAAATAGCTATATGTGAAGTGTGATCTCAAGAAGGCCTCAGTTCCTGTTCTGTTCTGAAGGTAATCCTTTTCACATTTAAAGCATAAAGGACAAAGAGTGACTGTGAACAATGACATCTCTTCTGTCCTGTGCAGATTCTCATACTTACATCTGTAGTGTGTGGACTGACTGATGTCCATCCACTGTTTGTTTTCTCTCCCCCTCCCTAGGAGACATAGTACTCAAAGTATAATACTGTTGGAAGTAATACGCACGTTGTACTTAGTACTACACTGAGTTAAGTACAGGCAACTTCATGTTATTTAAACATACCTTGTGTTTTAACTGGATGATGCTGATACTAAAATATAACTTTTTTCTCTTTTCTTTTTCTTTTCCTTTTTCTTTTTCTTTTTTCTTTTTGATTTGGCTCCGGCCTTAATTTATTGAAACCCAGCTGCAACTATGCTCTGAGTGCTCTAAACCACCAAGAGATCCAAGTACCATCATAAGAGCCAGCTCGAAGGATGGAACTGCCTGCACTTTTTAGATGATATAGAGTGGCATATGTAATTTAATTTTAACAGAATAGAACATCTGAAGGAAATTAATCAGGGCAAAAAAAAAATAGCCATTAAGCTCAATGAACAATAACCAGGAATAAGGTAGGGATTAATCTGAAAAAAACTCTGGAGTTCAGGAGAGGTGTATTCCCACAAGTTCATAAGCAAAATTCAGGGAAGGAATATAGTCATTTACGACTCATAGATTCATAGATACATTAGGTTGGAAAGGACCTACAAGATCATCTAGTCCTACCATAATGACACAAAATCCCCCAAAAAATTAGTTGAGTGTATTCTGTTATAGGTGTGATATAATAAAAAACTACATAATAAAAAAACTACATCCCTTAAAATAATTCACAAGCATTTTATAAACGCTGAAATACTGCTTTAGAAATAAGTAAATATATTATGTAAGTTTCAGTTTGAGTAAAACCTTCCTCTGAGCTCTTCACACAGATGTCTCTAGAGTTACTTATGTGAATAGGAATGATTTCTGATGGAAAAGAAATCTATTCTTACTTGCAAGGCTAGATGAAAAAGTCTCCATCTGATCTCTGTGGTATGCATCAATTAGCACTGCTGCCAACTGCTTAGTGCAACTTTTCTCAAAATTCTTTCCTTGTGACCTGCAAAGTGACTAGAGATATAACATCTCCAAAGAAGTAAGAAGCCCTGTCACACTACATCAGAAGTTCTGGCTTTCAAAGTCTTCTCCTGAAATCCAGATAATTCCCTATTATCTTGAGATAGTGTAACCAAAACAAGTGGTAGGAGAAAATGGCTGAACTGGAGTGGCTAAATAAGATCACTGAACGCCAGTGTCACTGCTGAATGTAACATCTTGGCTCACATATCCATAGTAGGGAAGCCTTTTTCATATTATCTCCTCAGTGATACTCACAGTATTTTACAGAAAAGCCCCAGTTACCTCTTAAATGTCTCCATTATCTGATTTACATTTTGAACTCTGATGGGTCTTCTGTGAAAAGGTGTTACAAGTTGCATTTAAGCAAGAAGTATGCGGAATAGACTCACTTTATTATCTAGATGTTGGCATAGAGCTTAAAGGTTTAATTCTGATCTCACTATGGGGAGATCATGAGTATACATTGCACATAACCAATGGAAATAATCTATATTACCATTTGGTAAGGGGATATAGGGATATCAGTCAAAACAAATGACCCATGAGTATTGATTGTGGCCTATACTTCACAGCTTATTGAAAACTACTTAAAGCTATAGAGCCATACAGAAGTATAAAGAAGGTGTCAATCCTCTACACTCCACAAAAATGTACTGAATTTATTTCATTGAAGATGTGAGTTACTCTACACACTGCTATCAAGAACTGCAAAACAATCAGGAGATATCAATGTCAAATATCATCAATATGATTAATGTGTTATAAATGCGACATTTATCTTCTGACTCTTGCAAAGATGCAAGTGTTTATGAATGTCCAGAAAGTACCCTTCATATGCACAGAAAATATATCTGAAGTAACTCCAGTCAGTCAGCTCCCCACTGATGAGGCCCCACCCTGAGTACTGTGTTCAGTTTGGGGCACCTCAGTACAGAAAGGTACATTGAGGTGCTGGAGCAGGTGCAAAGAAGGGAAACAAAGCTTGGGAATAGCTTGGACAATATGCCCTGGGAGGAACAACTGAAGGAGCTGGGGCTGTTTAGTCTGGGGAAGAGGAGGCTGAGGGGAGACCTTATGGCTCTCTTCAAATACCTGAAAAGTGATTGCAAGGTTGGTCTCTTCTCACTGGTGACAAGTGACAGGACAAGGGGAAATGTCCTCAAGTTGCTCCAGGGAAGGTTCAGCTTGATATAAGGAAACACTTATTTACAGAAAGGGTTGTTAAGCAGTGGAATAGGTTCCCCAGGGAGGTGGATGAGTCTCCATCCCTGGATGTGTTTAAAATCCATTTGGATGTGGTGCTCAGGGATGTTGTTTAGCAGTGGGTTGTTAGGGTAGTATGGTTAGGTTGTGGTTGGACTTGATGATCTATAAGATCTTTTCCAACCTGAGCTACTCTATGATTCTATTATTTGCCTACAATTTCTCCAGATTTATACCCATAGATCTCAGAACAGCTTTTTGTCCTCTTATTCAAAACATGCACTGAGATTAATGAACATTAGGTCATGCTGAACCTGAAAAAGTAGCCACAGAATACCATTTAAAAAAAACAACAGAGACTATATGGTCAGAAAAGGTCATGTTTTGTGAAAAATAGATAGATATATTCTTGCCATTACTAACCCAAGAATGTGCAGTAAGATCTAAAGAAAGTTGTTTAATGAGTATATATTTCAGGATATTTCTTTTCTGAATTTAATAATTTTTCTTATAAAAGATACCAAATCACATGAAGAAAAGCTTTGATAGAAGCTACAGGTAAGTAAATCCAATTGAACTGCTAGAAAAAGAGAAGTGAATGGAACAAATAATTTTCTTTTGTAACAAAGAAAAAAAGGAATAGAGTGGATGCTTTCTTTTTTTAATACAAAGGTTAATCAGAGCATGCTGCAGTGTTGAAAACAACCATATTAAAACAGATATCTGATTTCATTGGAGCAACAGATGCTTGGCTAATTTGAGATATCAACAAGAATGTAAAAACAGTAGGACATAAAGTCACCCCATGATGTGACAAAGCTGGGGAAATTTTAAAAGATGCAGTTCACCAAGTCACCAGCTTAATTCTTGGAACTGCCGTTACTTTTCAGACTTGATGTTTAAACTTTATCACCATGCTTTAACCTGTAACAACAGAAAGGAAAACAGCAACTCTGTCACCCTTTGGTGCTCCTTGTATCCTCTGAACTACAGCACCTGAATGCCTAAAACTTCTGGAATTTTGTCCAAAAAGAAATAAGAATATATGAAAGCTGAGCTTACATTACTTATGTTTTCCCTCATTTTTTATATTTCATGACCGTGAAGGGCCTGATGTGTCTAAGACTTCAGTGAGTATGTTGTCTTATTAATATATTTCATACAATTATTCACTCTGCAGTATTGAAACAGAGATAGAAGCACAGGAAAAAGAGATGTCACAAGCATAAGTATGTCAGGGGCAGAGGAAGTATTTGATCCCAGATCTGCTGGGATCTGTCCTTGTCTGGTTTCTCCTTTAACTGAGTTATTTTTCTGATGACACAGTAGGAGGATAAATACCAAATATTTATTAAATCTTCATTCTGACAAAGAGTAGCAGGAAGATGAAGAACAAGTACATTGGTGGGACAAGCAATAGGAATTTTCTTTTACCCTTCTGCGTTAACACATGGGAGACAATGTCCTTATCTGAACGCAGGTGTCTGTCCAGCATGGCAAGACGTGTCATGTGGGAATATTGCCTTGGGGCTCAACACATTCTGAAGCTGGCAAAAACACTGAACTCCTGACCATGAAATCCTGGAGGAGATGATCAAGAAAAGAAGAAACAAGGGTGCCTTGCAGTCAGATGCTGCTTTGTTATGTACATATTGATAAGAATTCACAAAACACTTGCTGTTTTTTAGTAGGATAGTTAACCAATGAACTGTTAGTGGAAAACTGTCTGTAAGCACAAAGGTATGAGAGACCTGCTCACGTTATAAAAACTTCTTTCTCTCTGAATCCTTGACTGAACCCTGGTATCCATGTGGTCTCCCCACCACAGTGTTACACTCTAATTTCTATGATTCAGTGCATACAGGATTTTTTCAAAATAGGGTTTTTAATTGTTCATTTCTTAACCAGGTTTCAAATCAAGGTTTGGAGACAGCAACAGAAAACAGCTAGTGCGCACAGTACAGAATAAGCACGCAGTTCCTCTTACAAACTCTTACCTTCAGCAAGCGTTTGCTTTCTGTTACTTATAGGCTGCTTCCTGTTATCAGAAAATATCTCTTTAAATGAATATAGAGAAAGAAGTAAGAGGACTTGTATATACAGGTAGCAATCTAAGGCTCCTCAGTTGCTGATCACAGCATTGGTCTATCTTATTTGAAGACCACTGGCAAATAATGTCCTAGAGTTTACTGCAAGTTCCCTGCCAGGGACCACATCCAGTTCTGTGGATCACTGTTTCCAGTACAGGAATAAAAGCGATAGAGAGGAAAAGGTCTTGGAAAAGGTCTTGTAAACCCCTGCTTTCAGCTAATCCTTTAGAGTGCCTCAGCCTCTGTCCCAAATCCACTTTCAAGTACAGGATAAGAGCAATAACAGCTGGAGGAGCTTCTCTTTGTTGTACCCAGGGAAATCAGAATATAACAGAACTTACGGTGCTTCAAACATTCAGGCTAAGATGTGTAATTGATGGGGAAAAGGCATAAAAAAAACAACTCTGTCCAGGAGGTAGATTAAATTGTCAAAGAACAGGCCAAGGACTTTCACAAGACTAACAAGTATTTACAGTGGAAGAAGAGATGAAAAAGTTGGGGTTCCTAGGTTTCTTCAAATTCATTTTCTGTCTGATTATGTTCTGCTCTTATGTCATTTAAATATTTCAATTCCATACCTTTAGTAAGCCAGATGATCAAATTCTATTAACTCCAACATCTTGATCCTTACAAATTAATACTTTCTCCCTTGTCAGTCATGGTACAATCCTCCTGTATGACAAGACTGACAGCACATAAATGCAGGTGATTTACAACTCATATTACTCTCTGCCATTAATTTCTGCATCTCCAATTTCAAACCCTGGCTTACACCCAGCTTATTCTAACTAAACTGTGATAAGATTAATATCTTATTTCAAGTTTCTCATTACTTCTTAAAGCAGTTTCCTGCCTCTCAACCTTTGTTTGATGAATATAGTTGTCAAAAAACTGGGCATTAACCCAGAAATGAAGTTTTCTTACATTATTTATTCTATCTATGTTGCTGGGATCTTTTTGTTGTTGTAGTTCACTATTGTGAAGGACAATTTTAATCGGTTTCAAATACATCACTGATTAAAGAAACATAATGAAATAGCATAACATGACAATGGGTGTTATTTGTAATTCCATTAAATCTTGTTCATAGGCTTATACCTAATACCAGATAGATTAAATTTCTTTTTAAGATGAGAAAAACAGCTTTTGGATTCTATATCAAGGTAATCAAACAGTGTATTGGTGAAAAGATCCAGATATTTAAATTAATCACTATGATAATAATAGTATTACCACACAATAATTACATTTTTGAAACAAAGTAAACATATTAAACAGAGCTTGAGTTCTTCTTGTGAGACATTTAGTTTGGTGAGGTGGTTTTTGTCATGGTTTGCAACAATAACCCAGGGAAAGATAAAGAAAGATTTTAAAAATTAGAAAAAATAGAAGTTACTTTGTTGCTAACACTCATTAAAAATAAATAAATAAATAAATAAAAACTGGAAACAAAATAATTACATATTGGGGAAAAAAAAAGAACACATATACAGAGCTAATATTAAGGTCCATTTACCACCGTACAATGTCTGCAAGTGAAACCAAAAATAAAGACAAGGGTAAAGTGTATATATTAAATAAAGCTTGTGCTGATTTGTATTGTTTTTTCTCCCTACCTTATGAAAATCTGTAATTAGGAACTTCTAGGAATAGCAGATTCATGCAAAACAGCTTCTATACACTGACGGATTTATCTCCTTTTTTTTTTTTTTTT